>JAECXV010000155.1:0-32376 GCA_018153235.1 Drosophila malerkotliana malerkotliana
CTGTCCGATCTCTGCTAAGGCCTGGGTACCAGCCGATCCCCCTGCCGAGGAGTGGTGCCCAGCCGATTCCACCTGGCTGATCGCCCTGCCCGGGGCAGCTGAAAGTACTGGCCGATCTCCATGCAAGGCCTGGAGTGTTGGCTGATCCCCTACCGAAGGCGTGGAATGGCGAGCGATTTCCCACTGCCGACCCTTTGTGGAAGACTTTGCCTATCCCTGCCAGCTGTGCCCCATGTGCCAGCCCGGCCGTACATGGCCGCTCTCGCTGCCCCAGGCCTGGGTGCCCGGCCGATCCTGCCGAGGTGGGTGCTGTGATTCCCCCCCCAAGCCGTGGGTGCCTGGCCGATCCCAATGAGCTGTTAGCCACACCAATCCGTGAGGTGCACCAGCCGATCTCCCTGCCAAGGCCTGGAGTGCCCGTCCGATCCCCTGCCAAGGGTGGGAGTGCCCAGCCCGATTCCTGGCTGTGCAGTGAGGACCGTGCCTGGCCAGATCTTTCATACCAGGGCCTGGAGTGTCCCCCGTGATCCTCCCTTCTTAAAGGCCTGGGTGTTGCCGATCCCCCTGGCAAGGCGTGGGTGTCTGGCCTATCCCACCTGAAAACAATAACCTCCAATACATGACGTGCCTAGCCCGATCCCTGCCAAGGCCTGGGTGCCCAGCCGATCCTCCTGCCGAGGTGGGAGTGCCTGGGCGATTTCCCTGCAAGCTGCCAACCCTGCCGAGACGTGGGGGTACTGGCCGGTCTCCATGCCAGGGCCTTAGGTACCCAGGCCGATTGCCTGTGACCCCTGATAACCATGACATAAAGTACCAAGCCGTTTTCCCTGCAGGCTGATAACCCTGCCGGCGGGACAATGAGTGGCAGATCTCCATGCCAGGGGCCTTGGGTGCCCGGCCGATCGCCTGCCAGCTGATAAGCCGCAATACGGCGTGATTGCCTGGCCGAGTCCGGCCAGGCCTGGGTGCCAGCCGATCCTCCTGCTGGGGTGGGAGTGCCTGGCCGATTTTCACACCACACCATTGTTGCCCCTGCCGAGACGGCGAAGTGCCCTGGCCGATCTCCATGCCAAGGCGCCGGGTGTTGGCCGATCCCCAGCGAGGCGTGGGTGCCATCACCAACCGACGTGGAGGGCCTGGCCTATTCCTGCCCAGCTGATAGCCCGCCAATGGCGGTGCCTGGCCGATCTCCCCTACCAGGGCCTGGGTGCTTGGCCAATCCTGCCGAGGTGGGGTGCAGCCAGTTCTACAGTGATACCCCTGCCGGACGTGGGGTACCAACCAGATCTCAGTACAAGAGGCCTGGGTGTTGGCCAGTCCCCTGGCCGGGCGTTGATTGCCAGCCGATTTCCCTGCCGACGCGAGGAATGCTGGCCTATTCCCTGCCGGCTGATAGCCCCACTTATTACATTGGGGTGCTGGCCGATCTCCTGCGAGGCCTGGGTGCCCGGCCGATCCCCTGATGAGGTGGGGTGTCCCTGCAAGCTGATGCCCCCTGGTTGAGGAACACACTGGCCTGATCTCCATGCTCAGGCCTGGGTAGTAGTCCGATCTCTCTGGCGAGGGCGTTGAGGCCGGTGCCAATGGTTCCCTGCCGACGCGTGGATGGCCTATTCCATTCCTGCCAGCTGATAATCCTGCCAATACGTGACGTTTCGCCGATCTCACTTCCGGCCTGAGTGCCCCGGCCGATCCCTCCTGCCGAGGTGGGGAGTGCCTAGCCGATTTCCATGCAAGCTGATACCCCTGCCGAGACGTGAAGTGCCTGGCCGATCTCCATGCCAAGGGGCTCGAGTGTTGGCCGATCCTGGCGCGAGGCGTGGGATTTCCCAGCCGATTTTCCCGCCAAACGCGTGGAGGGCCTGGTCATTCCCTGCCAGCTGATAACCCGCCAGATGCGGGATGCCTGGCCGATCTCACTCCAAGGCCTGAGTGCCGGGCCGATCCTCCTGCTCAGGTGGGAGTGCAGCCGACCCTGTAGCCATACCCTGCCGAGACGTGAAGTGCCTGGCGATCTCGCCAAGGCCTGGGTGGTAGCCGAAACCCCTGCCGACGCGTGGAGGGCCTGGCCTATTCCTGCCAGCCGATTACCCGCCAATACGTGACGGTTCTGGGCTGCTCTTACTTCTCTGGCCTCAGTGCCCAGACCGATCCTTGCCCGTTAGGTGGGTTTCTAGCCGATTCCCCTGCAAGCTGATACCCCTGCCGAGGACGTGAAGTGCTGGGCCGATCTCCATCTGGAGCCTGGAGTGGTGGCCGATCCCCCTGGCGAGGCGTGGAGTGCTCCAGCCGATTTCCTGGGCCGATGCGTGGAGGGCCTAGCCTCATTCCTGCCAGCTAATAACCCGCCGACGGCGACGTGCCTGGCCGATCTCACTGCCAAGGCCTGCGTGCCCGGCCGATCCTCCTTCCGAGGGAGTGCCCAGCCGATTCCCCTGGCGAGGCGTGGGAGTGACTGGCCTATCCCTGCCGAGCTTATAACCCGCCAAATGTGACGTGCCTGGCGCGATCTCACTGCTACAAGGCCTGAGTGCCCGGCCGATCTCCTGCCGAGGTGGGAGTGCCTAGCTGATTCCCTGGCTGAGGCGGGAGTGCCTGGCTATCCTCTGCCCAGTTTATAACCGCCAATGGTGAAGTGCCTGGCCGATCTCTTCCATGCCAAGGCCTTGAGTGCCTCCAGTCGATCGCCTGCCGGCTGATAACCCGCAACACAAAGTTTCAAGCTGATTTCCCTGCAAGCTGATAACCTGGACGACGTGAAGTTCCTGGGCCGATCTCATGCCAAGGCCTTGAATGCCCGCAGGTGCCATGCGATCGCGCCAGCTGATAACCCGCAATACGTGAAGGGGCCTGGCCGATCTCACTTCCAAGGCCTGGACTGCTCCGGCCGATCCTCCTGCCGAGGTGGGAGTGCCTGAGCCGATTTCCCTGCAAGCTGATACCCCTGCCCGAGACGTGAAGTGCCTGGCCGATCTCAGTGCCAGGCTGGGATGTTGGCGATCCCCTGGCAGGCGTGAGGCCGTCACTCCCTGCTCGAGCGACGTGGAGGGCCTGGCCTATTCCCTGCCAGCTGATAACCCGCCAATAACATGAAGTACTGGCCGATCTCCCTGCATGGCCTCTGGAATTTGCAGCCGATCCCTGCCGAGGTGGAGTGCCCAGCCGATTCCCTGCAAGCTGATACCCCTGCCGAGACGTGAAGTGCCTGGCCGATCTCAATGCAAGGCCTGGAAGTCTCTGGCCGATCCCTGGCAGAGGCGTGGGAGTGCCCCAGCCGATTTCCTGCCGACGCGTGTGGAGGCCTGGTCTATTCCCTGCTAGCTGATAACCCGCAATGCGTGAAGTGCCTGGCCGATCTCCTGCCAAGGCCTGAGTGCCCGGCCGATCCCTCGCGGAGAGGGAGTGCCCAGCCGATTCCCCTGCAAGCTGATACCCCTGCCGAGACGTTAGTGCCTGGCCGATCTCCATG
Organism: Drosophila malerkotliana malerkotliana; assembly: GCA_018153235.1. NCBI lineage: Eukaryota > Metazoa > Arthropoda > Insecta > Diptera > Drosophilidae > Drosophila > Drosophila malerkotliana. Next base: position 3,470 of record JAECXV010000155.1, read on the forward strand.
CCAAGGCCTGGAGTGGTGGCCGATCGTCCTGGCGTGGGTGCCAGCCGATTTCCCTGCCGACGCGTGGAGGGCCCTGGCCTTTTCCCTGCCAGCTGATAACCCGCCAATACGTGACGTGCCTGGCCGATCTCACTTCCAAGGCCTGAGTGCCCGGCGATCCTCCTGCCGAGGTGGAGTGCCTAGCCGATTTCATGTTGGATAATACCCCTGCCGAGACGCGGAAGTGCGGCCGATCTCCATGCCAAGGCCTGGATGTTGGCCGATCCTGGCGAGGCGTGGAGTGCCCAGCCGATTTCCCTGCCGACGCGTGGAGGGCCTGGCCTATTCCTGCCAGCTAATAACCCCTCCAATGCAGCGCGACGTGCCTGGCCGATCTCACTGCAAGGCCTGAGTGCCTGGGGCCGATCCTCCTGCCGAGGTGGGAGTGCCTGTGCCGATTCCCTGGCGAGGCGTGGGAGTGCTGGCCTATCCCTGCCAGCTTATAACCCGCCAATACGTGACGCCTGGCCGATCTCACTGCCAAGGCATGAGTGCCAGTCGATCCTCCTGCCGAGGGTGGGAGTGCCAGCCGATTCCCCTGGCGAGGCGTGGCGGCTGGCCCATCCCCTGCCAGTTTACTAAACTCCTGCCACGTGAAGTGCCTGGCTGATCTCCATGCCAAGGCCTGAAGTGCCCCGCCGATCGCCTGCCAGCTGATAACCCGCAATACGTAAAGTGCTGTCGATTTCCTGCAAGCTGATAACCCTGCCGAGACATAGGCGTGCCAGGCCGATCTCCATGCTGGGCAACGAAATGCCCGGAACACCTTGAGTGGCCGACCGATACCCGCCTGCCAGCTGATGATCCACAATACGTGAAGTGCCTGGCCGATCTCACTTCCAAGGAATGGACTGCCCGGCCGATCCTCCTGCCGGGAGGTGGAGTGCCTAGTCGATTTCCTGCAAGCTGATACCCTGCCGAGACGTGGGGAAGTGCCTGGCCGATCTCCATGCCAAGGCCTGAGGTGTTAGCTGATCCTGTGCAGAGGCGAGGCGCTGCTGATTTCCCTGCCGACGCGTGGAGGGCCTGGCCTATACCCTGCCAGCTGATAACCCATAATGCCGCGCGTGCCTGGCCCGATCTCCGCTTCCGAGGCCTGGATGTTGGCCGATCCCCTGGCGTGGCGTGGAGTGCCCAGCCGTTTCCTTCACCGACGCGTGGAGGTCCTGCCTATTCCCTCTGGCCCAGAGGCCGCCAACACGTAGGTGCCTGGCCGATCTCCCTGCCAAGGCCTCGAGTGCCCAAGGATCCCCCTGCCGAGGTGGGAGTGCCCAGCCGATTCCCCTACAGCTGTTACTGACCCGTGAGACGAGGTGCCAGCCGATCTCAGTACAAGGCCTGGAGTGTTGGATACCTGGCGAGCGTGGAGTGCCCAGCCGATTTCCTGCCGACGCGTGGAGGGCTGGCCTATCCCTCCCTCTAAAGAAGGCCGATAATGCCACATGGAGAAGTGCCTGGCCGATCTCCCTGCCAAGGCCTGGGTGCCCGGCCGATCCCCGTGCCGAGGAGGGAGTGCCCAGCCGATTCCCCGGCAAGCTGATACCCTGCCGAGACGTTAAGTGCCTGGCCGATCTCCATGCCAGAGGCCTGGAGTGGTGGCCGATCGTCCTAGTGAGCGTGGAGTGCCCAGCCGATTTTCCCTGCCGACGCGTGGAGGGCCTGGCCTATTCCTGCCAGCTGATAACCGCCAATACGGGATGCCTGGCTGATCTCCCTTCCAAGGCCTGGAGTGCCCGGCCGATCCTCCTGCCGAGGTGGAGTGCCCAGCTGATTCCCTGCAAGCTGATACCCCTGCCGAGGACGTTAGGCCTGGCCGATCTCCATGCCAAGGCCTGGGTAGTGGCCGATCCCCTGGGCGAGGCGGGAGTGCCCAGCCGATTTCCTGCCGACGCGTGGAGGGCCCAGCCTTTCCCGCCAGCTGATAACCCGCCATGCGTGACGTGCCTGGCTGATCTCACTGCCAAGGCCTGGAGTGCCTGGCCGATCCTCCTGCCGGGAGGTGGGGAGTGCCTAGCCGATTCCCTACCGATGCGTGGAGTGCCTGGCCGATCCTCAGCCAGTTGATAACCTCCAATACGTGAAGTGGGTCGATCGTCTCCTGCCAAGGCCTTAGTGCCCGGCCGATCCACCAGTCGAGGCGAGGGAGTGCCCAGCCGATTCCCTGCCGACGCGTGGAGTGCCCGGCCGATCCCCTGACAGCTGATAACCCTCCAATGCCGAAGTGCCTGGCCGATCTCCTCTGCCCAAGGCCTTGAGGTCCGGCCGATCCATCTGCCGAGGCGAGGAGTTCCCCGCCGATTCCCTGCCGACACGTGGAGTCCCTGGCCGATCGCCTGCCAGCTGATAACCGCTGCCGGGAAGTGCCTGGCCGATCTCCCCCGTGCCTGGAGTGCGGCCGATCCCCTGCCGAGGTGGGGAGTGCCCAGCCGATTCCCCCTGCAAGCTGATACCCCTGCCGAGATGTGAGTGCCAGGCGATCTCCATGCCAAGGCCTGGAGTGTTGGCCCGATCCCCCTGGCGAGGCGTGGGTGCCCAGCCGATTCCCCCCGCCGACGCGTGGAGGGCCTGGCCTATTCCCTTCCCAGCTGATAACCCGCCAATACGGTGACGTGCCCGGCTGATCTCCCCTGCCGCGGCCTGGGAGTGCCCGGGCCGATCCTCCTGCCGAGGTGGGAGTTTCTAGCCGATTCCCCTGCAAGCTGATACCACTGCCGAGGCGCGAAGTGCCTGGCCGATCTCCATGCCAAGGCCTGGAGTGGTGCCGATCGTCCCGGCGAGGCGTCGAGTGCCCAGCCGATTTCCCTGCCGACGCGTGGAGGGCCTGGCCTATTCCCTGCCAGCTGATAACCCGCCAATACGTGACGCCTGGCCGATTCACTTGGGCCTGGAGTGCCTGGCCGATCCTCCTGCCGAGGTGGGAGTGCCTAGCCGATTTCCATCAGCTGATACCCTGCCAGGCGTGCAGTGCAAAGCGATCTCCATGCAAGGCCTGGAGTGTTGGCCGATCCCCCTGGCGAGGGGCGTGGAGTGCCCAGCCGATTTCCTTGCCGACGCGTGGAGGGCCTGGCCTATTCCCTGCCAGATGATAACCCGCCAATACGTGACGTGCCTGGCCGATCTCACTTCCAAGGCCTGAGTGCCCGGCCGATCCTCCTGCCGAGGTGGGAGTGCCCAGCCGATTTCCCTGCAAGCTGATACCCCTGCCGAGACGTGAAGTGCCTGGCCGATCTCCATGCCAAGGCCTGGAGTGGTGGCCGATCCTGGCGAGGCGCGGAGTGCCCAGCCGATTTCCTGCCGACGCGTGGAGGGCCTGGCCTATTCCCTGCCAGCTGATAACCCGCCAATACGCGACGTGCCTGGCCGATCTCCCTGCCAAGTCCTGGGTGCCCGGCCGATCCCCCTGCCGAGGTGGGAGTGCTCAGCCGATTTCCGCAAGCTGATACCCTGCCGAGACGTGAAGTGCCTGGCCGATCTCCATGCCAAGGCCCGAGTGGTGGCGGATCCTCTGGCGAGGCGTGGAGTGCCCAGCCGATTTCCCTGCCGACGCGTGGAGGGCCTGGCCTATTCCCTGCCAGCTGATAACCCTCCAATACGTGAAGTGCCTGGTCGATCTCCCTGCCATGGCCTTGAGTGCCCGGCCGATCCACCTGCCGATGCGAGGAGTGCCCAGCCGATTCCCTGCACGACACGTGGAGTCCCTGGCCGATCGCCTGCCAGCTGATAACCCGCCAACACGTGAAGTGCCTGGCCGATCTCCCTGCCAAGGCCTGGAGTGCCCGGCCGATCCCCCTGCCGAGGTGGGAGTGCCAAGCCGATTTCCCTGCAAGCTGATACCCCTGCCGAGACGTGAAGTGCCTGGCCGATCTCCATGCCAAGGCCTGAGTGGTGTCCGACCTCTGGCGAGGCGTGGAGTGCCCAGCCGATTTTCCTGCCGACGCGTGGAGTGCCTGGCCGATCCTGACGGCTGATAACCCCCAATGCGCGAAGTGCCTGGCCTGATCTCCCTGCCAAGGCCTTGAGTGTCCGGCCGATCCATCTGCCGAGGCGAGGAGTTCCCGCCGATTCCTCCCTGCCGACACGTGGAGTCCTGGACGATCGCCTGCCAGCTGATAACCCGCCAATACGTGAAGTGCCTGGCCGATCTCCCTGCCAAAGCCTGGAGTGCCCGGCCGATCCCCCTGCCGAGGAATGGAGTGCCCAGCCGATTCCCTGCAAGCTGATACCCCTGCCGAGACGTGAAGTGCCGGCTGATCCGTGCCAAGGCCTGGGGCTGGCCGATCCCTGGCGAGGCGTGGAGTGCCCAGCCGATTTCCCTGCCGACGCGCGGAGGGCCTGGCCTATTCCTTCCCAGCTGATAACCCCCATTGCCCGTGACGTGCCTGGCCGATCTCTGCCATGGCCTCGGAGTGCCCGGCCGATCCTCCCTGCCGAGGTGGGAGTTTCTAGCCGATTCCCCCTACAAGGCCGGGATGCCACTGCCGAGACGTGAAGTGCCTGGCCGATCTCCATGCCAAGGCCTGGAGTGTTGGCCGATCCCCCTGGCGAGGGGCGTGGAGTGCCCAGCCGATTTCCTGCCGACGCGTGGAGGGCCTGGCCTATTCCCTGCCATGCTGTTAGCCCGCCAATACGTGAAGTGCCTGGCCGATCTCCCTGCCAAGGCCTGAGTGCCCGGCCGATCCTGCCGAGGTGGGGTGCCCAGCCGACGGGAAGTGGCTGGCCGATCTCCATGCCAAGGCCTGGAGTGGTGGCCGATCCCCTGGCGGGGCGTGGAGTGCCCACCCGATTTCCCTGCCGCGTGGAGGCCTGGCCAGCTGATGCACCCTCCACACGTGAAGTGCCTGGCTGATCTCCTGCCAAGGCCGAGGTGTCAGCCGATCCATCTGCTGAGGCGTGGAGTGCCCAGCCGATTTCCTGCCGACGCGCTGAGGGCCTGGCCTATTCCCTGCCAGCTGATAACCCGACAGTGCAGAAGTGTTCTGCCGATCTCCCTGCCAGGCCTGCAGCCTGCGCCGATCCTGCCGAGGTGGGGAGTGCCCAGCCGATTCCCTGCAAGCTGATACCCTGCCGGCCGAGACGTGAAGTGCCTGGCCGATCTCCCATGCCAAGGCCTGGATGTTGGCCGATCCCTGACGAGGCGTGGAGTCCAGCCGATTTCCCTGCCGACGCGTGGAGGGCCTGGCCTATTCCCTGCCAGGCGGCTATACCCGCCAATACGTGAAGTGCCTGGCCCGATCTCCCTGCCAAGGCCTGGAGTGCCCGGCCGATCCCCTGCCGGAGTGGAGTGCCAGCCGATTCCCGGGTGGCTTGATTCCCCTGCCCGAGACGTGAAGTGGTTGGCCGATCTCCATGCCAAGGCCTGGAGTGGTGGCCCGATCCCCCTGGCGAGGCGTGGAGTCCCACTTGATTTCCTGCCGACGCGTGGAGGGCCTGGCCTATTGCCTGCCAGCTGATAACCCCGCCAATACGTGACGTGCCTGGCGATCTCACTTCCAAGGCCTGAGTGCCCGGCCGATCCTCCTGCCGAGGTGGGAGTGCCTAGCCGATTTCCCTGCGGCTTATACCCCAGCCGAGACGGTGAAGTGCCTGGCTGATCTCCATGCAAGGCCTGGGTGGTGGCCGATCCCCTGGCGAGGCGGAGTGCCTGTCGATTTCCCTGCTACGACGCGTAGAGGGCCTGGCCTATTCCTGCCAGCTGATAACCCGCCAATACGTGACGCCTGGCCCGATCTCCCTGCCAAGGCTCCTTGAGTGCCCGGCCGATCCACCAGCCGAGGCGAGAGTACCCAGCCGATTCCCTGCCGACGCGCGTGGAGTGCCTGGCCAGCTGATAACCCTCCATCGTGAAGTGCCTGGCGATCTCCCTGGTCTGCCCTTGAGTGTCCGGCCGATCCATCTGCTGAGGCGAGGGTTCCCAGCCGATTTCCTGCCGACGCGTGGAGGGCCTGGCCATTGATAACCCTCCAATCGCTGTGAAGTGCCTGGCCGATCTCCCTGCCCCCAAGGCCTTTGGTGTCCGGCCGATCCATCTGCTGAGGTGGAGTGCCCAGCCGATTTCCCCTGCCGACGCGTAGAGGGCCTGGCCTATTCCCGCCAGCTGATAACCCGACAATACGTGAAGTGCCTGGCCGATCTCCCTGCCAAGGCCTGGAGTGCCGGCCGATCCCCTGCCGAGGTGGAGTGCGGCCGATTCCCCTGCCTAAGCTGATACCCTGCCGAGACGTGAAGTGCCTGGCCGATCTCCGATACCGGAGGCCTGGGTGTTGGCCGATCCCCTGGCGAGGCGTGGAGTGCCCAGCCGATTTCCCTGGGCCGACGCGTGGAGGGCCTGGCTATTCCCCTGCCAGCTGATAACCCGCCAATACGTGAAGTGCTCACCTGATCTCCTCGCCAAGCCTCTGGAGGTGCGGCCGATCCCCTGCCGCCGAGGTGGGAGTGCCCTGCCGATTCCCTGCAAGCTGATACCCCGCCGAGACGTGAAGTGGCTGGCCGGTCTCATGCGCAGGCCTGGAGTGGTGGCCGATCCTGACAGGGTGGAGTGCCCACCTGATTTCCCTGCCGACGCGTGGAGGGCCTGGCCTATTGCCTGCCAGCCCATGAACCCGCCAGACATGAGTGCCTGGCCGATCTCCGCTGGGGCCTGGATTGCCCGGGCCGATCCCCTCCCGCGAGGTGGGTGTTCCCAGCCGATTCCCCTGCAAGCTGATACCCCAAGGACATAGTGGCTGGCCGATCTCCATGCCAGGTCTCAGTCGTGGCCGATCCCTCCTGGCGAGGCGGAGTGCCCACCCGAATTCCCTGCCGACGCGTGGAGGGCCTGGCCTATTCCCCCGCCAGCTGATAACCCGCCACTACGTGAAAGATTGCCTGGCTGATCTCCCTGCCAAGGCCTGGAGTGCCTGGCCGATCCCCTGCCGAGGGTGGGAGTACCAGAACCGATTCCTGGCTGTGCCCCTGCCGAGACGCGAAGTGCCAGGGCCGATCTCCAGCCAAGGCCTGCAGTGTTGGCCGATCCCCCTGGCCGAGCGTGGGTGCCCAGCCGATTTCCCTGCCGACGCGCGAGGGCCTGGCCTGGTCCTGGCAGCTGATAACCTGCCTCTATGTGAAGTTCCTGCCGATCTCCCCGCCATGGCCTGGAGTGCCTGGCCGATCCCCTGCCGAGGTGGGCGTGCTTAGCTGATTCCCCGCCAAGCTGATACCCCTGCCGAGACGTGACAGTGCTTAGCCGATCTCTCTCACCCAAGGCCTGGAGTGTTGCGCCGAGCCCTGTGGGGCCCGTGGAGTGCCCAGCCGATTTCCGCCCTTGCGTGGAGGGCCTGGCCATGCCCTTCGCCAGCTCATAACCGCCAACACGCTGTGCCTGGCCGATCTCACTTCCAAGGCCTGAGCACCTGGTCAGATCCTCCTGCCGAGGCTGGCGTGCCTAGCCGATTCCCCTACCCATGCGTGGAGTGCCTGGCCGATCCCCAGCCAGCTGATGGCCCTCCAGGCCGCGGGGTGCCTCATCGATCTCCTGCCGAGTGCATGGAGTGCCGGCGATCCACGTGGCCGAGCGAGAGGCGCCCGCCATCCCGCCGACGCGTGGGGTGCCCGGCCCGATCCCGACAGTTGATAACCCTCCAATACGCGAAGTGCTTCCGGCCGATCTGCCGGGGTTAAGGCTCTTGAGTGTCCGGCCGATCTATCTGCAGAGTGAGGAGTTCCCCGCCGATTCCCCACACGCGTGGAGTCCCTGGCCGATCGCCTGCCAGCTGATAACCTGCCAATACGTGAAGTGCCTGGGCTGACTTCCGCCAAGGCCTGGAGGTACCGCCGACCCCCTACCCGAGGTGGGAGTGCCCAGCCGATTCCCTGCAGAAGCTGATACCTCTGCCGAGACGTAGAAGTACCCATCGCCGATCTCCAGCGCCAAGGTCTGAGTCTTGGCCCATCCCCCTTGCGAGGCGTGGAGTGCCCAGCCGATTTCCCTGCCGACGCGGAGGGCCTGGCCTATTCCCTTCCAGCTGATAACCCGCCAACATGCATGACGTGCCTGGCCGATCTCCCTGCTCAAGGCCTGGGAGTGCCCGGCCGATTCTCCTGCCGAGGAGTTTCAGCTGATTCCCCTGCAAGCCGATACCACAGCCGAGACGGCAAGTGCTCTGGCCGATCTCCTTGCTAAGGCCTGGAGTGTTGGCCGATCCCCCTGGCGAGGCGTGGAGGCCCAGCCGATTTCCCTGCCGACGCGTGGGGCCTGGCCTATTTCTTTCTGCCTGTAGCTGACATCAGCACGGGCGTGCCTGGCCGACTCTCGCCAAGGCCTGGAGTGCCCGGCCGAGCCCCTGCCGAGGTGGGAGCGCCCACGCTGATTCCCCTGCAGGTGATACCCCTGCCGAGGACGGGAAGGTGGCAGGCCGATCTCCATGCCGGGGCCTGGAGTGGTGGCCGATCCCTGGCGAGGCGTGGAGTGCCTAGCCGATTTCCTGCCGACGTGAGGGCCTGGCCTATTCCCTGCTAGCTGATGCCAACCCGATACGTGACGCCTGGCCGATCTCACTTCCAAGGCCTGAGTGCCCGGCCGATCCTCCTATCGGAGGGAGTGCCTAGCAGATTTCCCTGCAAGCTTCCAGGCCCTGCTGAGACGTGAAGTGCCTGGCCGATCTCCAAGGCCTGAGTGGTGGCCGATCGCCTGCCAGCTGATAACCCGCCAATACGTGGAAGTGCCTGGCCGATCTCCAGCAAGGCCTGGAGGCCCGGCCGATCCCCTGCCGAGGTGGGAGTGCCTTGTCCGATTCCCTGAAGCTGAGACCCTGCCGACGGGAGTGCCTGGCTGATCTCCAGCCAAGGTCTGGAGTCTGGCCTGATCCCCTGGCTAGTGGAGTGCCTCCTGCCGATTTCCCTGCGGACGCGTGATAGACCTGGCCTATTCCCTTCCAGCTGATAGCCCCGCCAATACGTGACACGGCCTGGCCGATCTCCTCGGGCCTGGAGTGCCCGGCTGATCCCCTGCCGAGGTGGGTGCCTCAGCCGATCCCCTGCAAGCTGAACCCCTGCCGAGACGTGAAGTGGCTGGCTGATCTCCCATGCCAAGGCCTGATAGTGGCCGATCCCCTGGCAGAGGCGTGGAGTGCCCAGCCGATTTCCCTGCCGACGCGTGGAGGGCCTGGCCTCATTCCCTGCCAGCTGATAAACCCGACAATACAGGCGTCCCTGGGATCTCACTTCCAAGGCCTGGAGTGCCCGGCCGATCCTCCTGCCGAGGTGGGAGTGCCAGCCGATTTCCCCTGCAAGCTTAAACGCCCTGCCGAGACGTGAAGTGCTTGGCCGATCTCCATGCCAAGGCCTGTTGATGGTGGCCGAATCCTGGCGAGGCGTGGAGTGCCCAGCCGATTTCCTGCCGACGCGTGGAGGGCCTGGCCCCTGCCAGCTGATAACCCGCCAATACGTGAAGTGCCTGGCCGATCTCCCTGAGGCCTGGAGTGCCCGGCCGATCCTCCTGCCGGGGGTGGGAGTGCCACCTCGATTTCCCTGCAAGCTTATACCCCTGCCGAGACGTGAAGTGCCTGGCCGATCTCCATGCCGAGGCCTGGGTGGTGTGATCCCCCTGGCGAGGCGTGGAGTGCCTAGCCGATTTCTGCCGACGCGTGGAGGGCCTGGCCTATTCCTGCCAGCTGATAACCCGCCTATGCGACGTGCCTGGCCGATCTCCCTGCCAAGGCCTTGAGTGCCCGGGCCGATCCACCAGCCGAGGCGAGGGAGTGCCCAGCCGATTCCCCTGCCGACGCGTGGAGTGCCTGGCCAGCTGATAACCCCTCCAATACGTGAAGTGCCTGGCCGATCTCCCCTGCTAGGCCTTTAGTGTCCGGCCGATCCATCTGCTGAGGCGAGGAGTTCCCCGCCGATTCCCCCTGCCGACACGTGGAGTCCTGGCTGATCGCCTGCCAGCTGATAACCCGCCAATACGTGAAGTGCCTGGCCGATCTCCTGCCAAGGCCTGGAGTGCCTCGGCCGATCCCCTGCCGAGGTGGGAGTGCCCAGCCGATTCCCCCTGCAAGCTGATACCCCCTGCCGAGACGTGAAGTGCCAGGTCGATCTCGGCCAGGCCTGAGTGTTGGCCGATCCCCCTGGCGAGGCGTGGAGTGCCCAGCCGATTTCCCTGCCGACGCGTGGAGGGCCTGGCCTATTCCCTGCCAGCTGATAACTCGCCACATGCGGGACGTGCCTGGCCGATCTCACTTCCAGAGGCCTGGAGTGCCCGGCCGATCCTCCTGCCGAGGTGGGAGTGCCTAGCCGATTCCCCTACCGATGCGGTGAGGTGCCTGGCCGATCCCCAGCCAGCTGATAACCTCCAATGGCCAAGTGCCTGGTCGATCTCCCCGCCAGGCCTTGAGTGCCCGGCCGATCCACAAGCCGAGGCGAGGAGTGCCCAGCCGATTCCTCTGCCGACGCGTGGAGTGCCTGCCGATCCCCTGACAGCTGATAACCTCCAATACGCGAAGTGCCTGGCCGATCTCCCTGCCCAGGGCCCAGCGAGTGTCCGGCCGATCCATCTGCCGAGGCGAGGAGTTCCCCGCCGATTCCCTGCCGACACGTGGAGTCCCTGGCCGATCGCCTGCCAGCTGATAACCCGCCAATGCTGAAGTGCCTGGCCGATCTCCTGCCAAGGCCTGGAGCGCTCGGCCAGTCCCCCCTGCCGAGGTCGGAGTGCCCAGCCGATTCCCCCTGCAAGCTGATACCCCTGCCGAGACGTGGAAGTGCCTGGCCGATCTCCGCCAAGGTCTGGAGTGTTGGCTGATCCTTGCGAGGCGTGGGGAGTGCCCAGCCGAATTCCCTGCCGACGCGTGGAGGGCCTGGCCTATTCCTTCCAGCTGATAACCCGCCAATACGTGACGTGCCTGGCCGATCTCCTGCCAAGGCCTGGGTGCCCGGGCCGATCCTCCCGCTGAGGTGGAGTTTCTAGCCGATTCCCCTGCAAGTTGATACCACTGCCGAGACGTGAGTGCCTGGCCGATCTCCATGCCCGAGGCCTGGAGTGTTGGCCGATCCCCTGGCGAGGCGTGGAGTGCCAGCCGATTTCCCTGCCGACGCGTGGGAGGGCCTGGCCTATTCCTGCCAGCTGATAACCCGCCAATATCGTGAAGTGCCTTGGCTGATCTCCTGCCAAGGCCTGGAGTGCCTGGCCGATCCCCCTGCCGAGGTGGAGGTGCCCAGCGATTCCCCCCTGCAAGCTGATACCCCTGCCGAGACGTGGAAGTGGCTGGCCGATCTCCATGCCAAGGCCTGGAGTGGTGGCCGATCCCCCTGGCGAAAGTGGGTGCCCAGCTGATTTCCCTGCCGACGCGTGGAGGGCCTGGCCTATTCCCGCCAGCTGATAACCCGCCAATACGGACGGCTGGCCGATCTCACTTCAAGGCCTGGAGTGCCCGGCCGATCCTCCTGCCGAGGTGGGGAGTGCCCAAGCCGATTTCCCTGCAAGCTTATACCCTGCCGAGACGTAAGTGCCTGGCCGATCTCCTGCCAGGGGCCTTGAGTGTCCGGCCGATCCATCTGCCGAGGCGAGAGTTCCCCGCCGATTCCCTGCCGACACGGAGTCCCTGGCCGATCGCCTGCCAGCTGATAACCCGCCAATACATGAGGCCCGGCCGATCTCCCTGCCAAGGCCTGGGTGCCCGGCCGATCCCCTGCCGAGGTGGGAGTGCCCAGCCGATTCTCTGCAAGCTGATACCCCGCCGAGACGTGAAGTGCCTGGCTGATCTCCATGCCAAGGTCTGGAGTGTTGGCCGATCCCCTCTGGCGAGGCGTGGAGTGCCCAGCCGATTTCCCTGCCAACGCGTGGAGGGCCTGGCCTCATTCCCTTCCAGCTGATAACCCGCCAATACGTGACGTGCCTGGCCGATCTCCCTGCCAAGCTCGGAGTGCCCGGCCGATCCTCCCAACCGAGGTGGGAGTTTCCAGCCGATTCCCCTGCAAGCTGATACCACTGCCGAGACGTGGAGTGCCTGGCCTGATCTCCATGCCAAGGCCTGGAGTGTTGGCCGATCCCCCTGGCGAGTGTGGAGTGCCCAGCCGATTTCCCTGCCGACGCGTGGAGGGCCCGGCCTATTCCTGCCAGTTGATAATCCCGCCAATACGTGAAGTGCCTGGCCGATCTCGCCAGGGCCTGGAGGTCAGCGGCGATCCCCTGCCGAGGTGGGAGTGCCCAGCCGATTCCCCTGCAAGCTGATACCCCTGCCGGAGAGACGTGAAGTGGCTGGCCGATCTCCATGCCAAGGCCTGGGTGGTGGCCGATCCCCCCGGCGAGGGCGTGGAGTGCCCAGCCGATTTCCTGCCGACGTGGAGGGCCTGGCCTATTCCCTGCCAGCTGATAACCCGACAATACGGACGTGCCTGGCCGTCTCACCCAAGGCTGGAGTGCCCCGGCCGATCCTCCTGCCGAGGTGGAGTGCCCAGCCGATTTCCTGCGAGCTTATACCCTGCCGAGACGAAGTGCCCGGCCGATCTCCATGCCCAGTGCCTGGAGTGTTGGCCGATCCCCTGGCGAGGCGTGGAGTTCCAGCCGATTTCCCCTGCCGACGCGTGGAGGGCTTGGCCTATTCCCTGCCAGCTGATAACCCCGCCCAATGCGTGAGTGCCTGGCCGATCTCCCTGCCAAGGCCTGGAGTGCCCGGCCGATCCCCCTGCCGAGGTGGGAGTGCAGCCGATTCCCCTGGCTGATACCCTGCCGAGACGGAAGTGGCTGGCCGATCTCCACGCTGGGCCTGGGTGGTGGCCGATCCCCCCTGGCGAGGCGTGGAGTGCCCAGCCGATTTCCCCTGCCGACGCGTGGAGGGCCTGGCCTATTCCCTGCCAGCTGATAACCCGACAATACGCGACGTGCCTGGCCGATCTCACTTCCAAGGCCTGGAGTGCCCGGCCGATCCTCCTGCCGAGGTGGGAGTGCTGCCTAGCCGATTTCCCTGCAAGCTTATACCCCTGTTGACGTGAAGTGCCTGGCCGATCTGCCCAGGCGCTGGAGTGGTGGCCGATCCGCTCGGCAGCTGATAACCCGCCAGTACGTGAAGTGCCTGGCCGATCTCCTGCCATGGCCTGGGTGCCCGGCCGATCCCCCTGCCGAGGGGAGTGCCCAGCCGATTCCCCTGCAAGCTGATACCCCTGCCGAGACGTGAAGTGCCTGGCCGATCTCCATGCCAAGGTCTGAGTGTTGGCCGATCCCCTGGCGAGGCGTGGGAGTGCCCAGCCGATTTCCCTGCCGACGCGTGGAGGGCCTGGCCTATTCCCTGCCAGCCGATAACCCGCCAATACGTGTGACGTGCCTGGCCAGTCTCCCCGCTGAGGCCTGGAGTGCCCGGCCGATCCTGCCGAGGTGGGAGTTTCTAGCCGATTCCCCTGCAAGCTGATACCACTGCCGAGACGTGTAGTGCTGGCCGATCTCCATGCCAAGGCCTGGAGTGTTGGCCGATCCCCCTGGCGAGGCGTGGAGTGCCCAGCCGATTTCCCCTGACGCGTGGAGGCCTGGCCTATTCCCTGCCAGCTGATAATCCGCCAATACGTGAAGTGCCTGGCCGATCTCCCCTGCCAAGGCCTGGAGTGCCCGGCCGATCCCCCCCTGCCGAGGTGGGTGCCCAGCCGATTCCCTGCAAGCTGATACCCCTGCTGAGACGTGAAGTGGCTGGCCGATCTCCATGCCAAGGCCTGGGAGTGGTGGCCGATCCCCTGGCGAGGGTGGAGTGCCCAGCCGATTTCCCTGCCGACGCGTGGAGGGCCTGGTCTATTCCCTGCCAGCTGATAACCGACAATACGTGACGCCTGGCCGATCTCACTTCCGAGGCCTGAGTGCCCGTCGATCCTCCTCCTGCCGAGGTGGAGTGCCCAGCCGATTTCCCTGCAAGCTTATACCCCTGCCGAGACGTGAAGTGCTCTGGCTGATCTTCCATGCCATGAGGCCTGGAGTGGTGGCCGATCCCCCTGGCGGAGGCGTGGAGTGCCAGCCGATTTCCCCGCCGACGTGGAGGGCCTGGCCTACCCTGCCAGCTGATAACCCGCCAATACGTGAAGTGCCTGGCCGATCTCCCTGCCAAGGCCTGGAGTGCCTGGCCGACCCTCCTGCCGAGGTGGGAGTGCCTAGCCGATTTCCTGCTAGCTTATACCCCTGCCGAGACGTGAGTGCCGGCCGATCTCCAGCCAGGCCTGGGTAGGCCGATCCCCCTGGCGAGGCGTGGAGTGCCCAGCCGATTTCCCTGCCGACGCGTGGAGGGCCTGGCCTATTCCCTGCCAGCTGATAACCCGCCAATACGTGACGTGCCTGGCCGATCTCCCTGCCAAGGCCTTGAGTGCCCGGCCGATCCACCAGCCGAGGCGAGGAGTGCCCAGCCGATTTCCTGCCGACGCGTGGACTGCCTCGGGCCAGCTGATAACCCTCCAATACGTGAAGTGCCTGGCTGATCTCCTCTGCCAAGGCCTTGAGTGTCCGGCCGATCCATCTGCTGAGGCGAGGAGTTCCCCGCCGATTCCCCTGCCGACACGTGGAGTCCCTGGCCGATCGCCTGCCAGCTGATAACCCGCCAATACGTGAAGTGTCTGGCCGATCTCCTGCCAAGGCCTGGAGTGCCCGGCCGATCCCCCTGCCGAGGTGGGAGTGCCCAGCCGATTCCCCTGCAAGCTGATACCCTGCCGAGACGTGAAGTGCCAGGCCGATCTCCATGCCAAGGCCTGGAGTGTTGGGCTGATCCCCTGGCGAGGGCGGAGTGCCCAGCCGATTTCCCTGCCGACCGCTGGCTGGAGGGCCTTGCCTATCTGCCGGGCTGATAACCCGTTAACATGTGATAGTGCCTGGCCGATCTCCCTGCCAAAGCCTGAGTGCCCGGCCGATCCCTGCCGAGGTGGGGAGTGCCCAGCCGATTCCCCTGCAAGCTGATACCCCTGCCGAGACGTGCAGAGTGCCCGGCCGATCTCCCATGCCAAGGTCTGGAGTGTTGGCCGATCCCCCTGGCGAGGCGTGAGTGCCCAGCCAAATTCCCTGCAGAGCGTGGAGGGCCTGGCCTATTCCCTTCCAGCTGATAACCGCCAATACGGGACGCCTGGCCGTTCTCCCTGCCAAGGCCTGGAGTGCCTGGCCGTTCCCTCCTGCCGAGTGGGAGTTTCTAGCCGATTCCCTGCAAGCTGATACCCCTGCCGAGGCGTGAAGTGCCAAGCCGATCTCCATGCCAAGACCTGGAGTGCTCGGCCGATCCCCCTGGCGAGGCGTGGAGTGCCCAGCCGATTCCCCTGCCGACGCGTGGAGGCCTGGCCTATTCTCGCCAGCTGATAACCCGCCAATACGTGAGTGCCCGCCGATCCCTGCCAAGGCCTGGGTGCCCGGCCGATCCCCTGCCGAGGTGGAGCGCCCAGCCGATTCCCTGCAAGCTGATACCCTGCCGAGACGTGAAGTGCCTGGCCGATCTCCATGCCAAGGCCTGGAGTGCTCGGCCGATCCCCCTGGCGAGGCGTGGAGTGCCCAGCCGATTCCCCTGCCGACGCGTGGAGTGCCTGGCCTATCCTCTGCCAGCTGATAACCCGCCAATACGTGACGCCTGGCCGATCTCACTTCCAAGGCCTGATTGCCCGGCCGATCCTCCTGCCGAGGTGGGAGTGCCAGCCGATTTCCCTGCTGTGACTTATCCCTGCCGAGACGTGAAGTGCCTGGCCGATCTCCATGCCAAGGCCTGGAGTGCTCGGCCGATCCCCCTGGCGAGGCGTGGAGTGCCCAGCCGATTCCCCTGCCGACGCGTGGAGTGCCTGGCCGATCTCCTGCCAGCTGATAACCCGCCAATACGTGAAGTGCCTGGCCGATCTCCCTGCCAAGGCCTGGAGTGCCGGCCGATCCCTGCCGAGGTGGGAGGTGCCCAGCCGATTCCCCTGTAAGCTGATACCCCTGCCGAGACGTTAAGTGGCTGGCCGATCTCCAGCCAAGGCCTGGGTGGTGGCCGATCCCCTTGGCGAGGCGTGGAGTGCCAGCCGATTTCCCTGCCGACGCGTGGGAGGCCTGGCCTATTCCCTGCCAGCTGATAACCCGCCAATACGTGACGCCTGGCCGATCTCACTTCCAAGGCCTGGAGTGCCCGGCCGATCATCCTGCCGAGGTGGAGTGCCAGCCGATTTCCCCTGCAAGCTTATACCCTGCCGAGACGTGGAAGTGCCTGGCCGATCTCCATGCCAAGGCCTGGAGTGGTGGCCGATCCCCCTGGCGAGGCGTGGAGTGCCCAGCCGATTTCCGCCGACGCGTGGAGGGCCTGGCCTATTCCCTGCCAGCTGATAACCCGCCAATACGTGAAGTGCCTGGCCGATCTCCCTGCCAAGGCCTGGGTGCCCGGCCGATCCCCCTGCCGAGGTGGGAGTGCCCAGCCGATTCCCCTGCAAGCTGATACCCCTGCCGAGACGTGAAGTGCCAGGCCGATCTCCATGCCAAGGCCTGGAGTGTTGGCCGATCCCCCTGGCGAGGCGTGGAGTGCCCAGCCAATTTCCTGCCGACGCGTGGAGGGCCTGGCCTATTCCCTTCCAGCTGATAACCCGCCAATACGTGACGTGCCTGGCTGATCTCACTTCCAAGGCCTGGGTGCCCGGCCGATCCCCCTGCCGAGGTGGGGTGCCCAGCCGATTCCCCTGCAAGCTGATACCCCTGCCGAGACGTGAAGTGCCTGGCCGATCTCCATGCCAAGGCCTGGAGTGTTGGCCGAGCCCCTTGGCGAGGCGTGGAGTGCCCAGCCGGATTTCCCTGCCGACGCGTGGAGGGCCTGGCCTATTCCCTGCCAGCTGATAACTCGCCAATACGTGACGTGCCTAGCCGATCTCACTTCCAGGCCTGCAGTGCCCGGCCGATCCTCCTGCCGAGGTGGGAGTGCCTAGCCGATTCCCCTACCGATGCGTGGAGTGCCTGGCCCGATCTCAGCCAGCTGATAACCCTCCAATACGTAAAGTGCCTGATCGTCCTGCCAAGGCCTTGAGTGCCCGGCCGATCCACCAGCCGAGGCGAGTGCCCAGCCGATTCCCTGCCGACGCGTGGAGTGCCTGGCCGATCCTGACAGCTGATAACCCTCCAATACGTGAAGTGCCTGGCCGATCTCCCTGCCAAGGCCTTGAGTGTCCGGCCGATCCATCTGCCGAGGCGAGGAGTTCCCCGCCGATTCCCCTGCCGACACGTGGAGTCCCTGGCCGATCGCCTGCCAGCTGATAACCCGCCAATACGTGAAGTGCCTGGCCGATCTCCCTGCCAAGGCCTGGAGTGCCCGGCCGATCCCCCTGCCGAGGTGGGAGTGCCCAGCCGATTCCCTGCAAGCTGATACCCTGCCGGACGTGAAGTGCTGGGCCGATCTCCATGCCAAGGCCTGGAGTATTGGCCGATCCCCTCTGGCGAGGGCGTGGAGTGCCCAGCCGATTCCCCTGCCGACGCGTGGAGTGCCTGGCCGATTCCCTTCCAGCTGATAACCCGCCAATACGTGACGTGCCTGGCCGATCTTACTTCCAAGGCCTGGAGTGCCCGGCCGATCCTCCTGCCGAGGTGGGAGTGCCTAGCCGATTCCCCTGCAAGCTGATACCACTGCCGAGACGTGAAGTGCCTGGCCGATCTCCATGCCAAGGCCTGGAGTGTTGGCCGATCCCTGGCGAGGCGTGGAGTGCCCAGCCGATTTCCCTGCCGACGCGTGGAGGGCCTGGCCTATTCCTGCCAGCTGATAACCCGCCAATACGTGGGAAGTGCCTGGCCGATCTCCTGGCAAGGCCTGGAGTGCCCGGCCGATCCCCTGCCGAGGTGGGAGTGCCCAGCCGATTCCCCTGCAAAGCTGATACCCCTGCCGAGACGTGAAGTGCCTGGCCGATCTCCATGCCAAGGCCTGGGTGGTGGCCGATCCCCCTGGCGAGGCGTGGAGTGCCCAGCCGATTTCCCTGCCGACGCGTGGAGGGCCTGGCCTATTCCCTGCCAGCTGATAACCCGCCAATACGTGACGTGCCTGGCCGATCTCACTTCCAAGGCCTGGATGCCCGGCCGATCCCCCTGCCGAGGTGGGAGTGCCTAGCCGATTTCCCTGCAAGCTGATACCCCTGCCGAGACGTGAAGTGCCTGGCCGATCTCCATGCCAAGGCCTGGAGTGCTCGGCCGATCCCCTGGCGAGGCGTGGAGTGCCCAGCCGATTTCCTGCCGACGCGTGGAGGGCCTGGCCTATTCCCTGCCAGCTGATAACCCGCCAATACGTGACGTGCCTGGCCGATCTCCCTGCCAAGGCCTGGAGTGCCCGGCCGATCCCCCTGCCGAGGTGGGAGTGCCTAGCCGATTCCCCTGCAAGCTGATACCCCTGCCGAGACGTGAAGTGCCTGGCCGATCTCCATGCCAAGGCCTGGAGTGCTCGGCCGATCCCCTGGCGAGGCGTGGAGTGCCCAGCCGATTCCCCTGCCGACGCGTGGAGTGCCTGGCCGATCCCCTGCCAGCTGATAACCCGCCAATACGTGACGTGCCTGGCCGATCTCACTTCAAGGCCTGGAGTGCCCGGCCGATCCTCCTGCCGAGGTGGGAGTGCCTAGCCGATTTCCCTGCAAGCTGATACCCCTGCCGAGACAATTTTTTTTACGTGAAGTGCCTGGCCGATCTCCATGCCAAGGCCTGGAGTGTTGGGCCGATCCCCCTGGCGAGGCGTGGAGTGCCCAGCCGATTTCCCTGCCGACGCGTGGAGGGCCTGGCCCTATTCCTGCCAGCTGATAACCCGCCAATACGTGACGTGCCTGGCCGATCTCACTTCCAAGGCCTGGAGTGCCCAGCTGATCCTCCTGCCGAGGTGGGAGTGCCTAGCCGATTTCCCTGCAAGCTTATACCCCCACCAAGATGTGAAGTGCCTGGCCGATCTCCATGCCAAGGCCAAGTGGTGGCCGATCCCCTAAGGCGTGAGTGGCCGCCGATTTCTGCCGATGCGTGGAGGGCCTGGCCTATTCCCTGCCAGCTGATAACCCGCCAATACGGACGTGCCTGGCCGATCTCCCTGCCAAGGCCTGGAATGCCCGGCCGATCCCCCTGCCGAGGGGTGGGAGTGCCTAGCCTGGATTCCCTGCAAGCTGATACCCCTGTCGAGTCGTGAAGTGCTGGCCGATCTCCATGCCAGGCCTGGAATGCTGGCCGATCCCCGGCCGAGGTGGGAGTGCCCCGCCGATTTCCTGCCGACGCGTGGAGTGCCTGGCCGATCCCCAGGCAGCTGATAACCCTCCAATACGTGAAGTGCCTGGCCGATCTCCTGCCAGGCCTTGAGTGCCCGGCCGATCCACCAGCCGAGCGAGGTGCCCAGCCGACTTCCCCTGCCGACGCGTGGAGTGCCTGGCCAGCTGAGAACCTCTGAAGTGCAGGCTGATCTCCCTGCCAAGGCCTGTAGGTCGCGTACGCCTATCCACCGAGCGTGAGTTCCCGCCGATTCCCCTCCCGACACGTGGGAGCTCCTGGCTGATTCTCCTGCCGAGTTAATTGCCCGTCAATTCTGGTGGAGTGCCTGGCCGATCTCCCCTGCCCAGGAGGCCCGGAGTGCCCGGCCGATCCTCTGCCGAGGTGGGATGCCCAGCCGCTTCCCCCGCAAGCTGAAACCCCTGCCGAGACGTGAAGTCCAGGCCGATCTCCAGTTGATAAGCCCGACCAGAACGTGAAACCGATCCCTGCAGAGACGTGGAGCGCCTAGCCGATTTCCCCTGTCTACCGGGTGAGGGAATGGCCGTACTCCTGCCAGCTGATACCCTGCCAGTACGTGACGTGCTGGCCGATCTCCATGCGCAGTCTTGAGTGGCTCAGGGCCGATCCCCCTGCCGAGCCTGGGAGTGCCCAGCCGATTCCCCCTGACCACCCCGAGACGTGAAGTGCCTGGCCGATTTCCTGAAGTCCTGGAGGCGCGGCCGATCCTCTCGGGCGTGGCGGAGTGCCCAGCCGATTTCCTGCCGAGCGAGGGCCTGGGTCACCCTTCCAGCTGATAACCTGCCAACATGTGACGTGCCTGGCCGATCTCACTTCCAAGGCCTGAGTGCCCGGGCTGATCCTCCTGCCGAGGTGGGAGTGCCTAGCCGATTCCCTCAGAAAGCTGATACCACTGCCGAGACGTGAAGTGCCTGGGCTGACTCTCCATGCGAAGGCCTGGAGTATTGGCCGATCCCTATGAGGCGTGGAGTGCCCAGCCGATTTCCCGCCGCTGACGCGTGTGGAGGGGCCTGGCCAATTCCTCTAGCGATAACCCGCTGTTTTTGTGACGTGCCGCGCTGATCTCCCAGCAAGCCTGGAGTGCCCGCCGACCCCCCCTGCCGGTCGGGTGCTCAGCCGTTCCCTACTGACGCGCGTGGAGTGCCTGGCCGATCCCCAGCCAGCTGATAACCCTCCAATACGTGAAGTGCCTGGTCGATCTCCTGCCAAGGCCTTGGTATCCAGCCGATCCATCTGCCGAGGCGAGAGGTCCGCCGTTCCCCTGCTTACGTGGAGTCCCTGGCCGATCGCCTGCTAGCTGATAACCCACCAATACGTGTAGTGCGCCCGATCTCCTGCCAAGGCCTGGAGTGCCCGGCCGATCCCCCTGCTCGAGGTGGGGGTGCCCAGCTGATCCCCCTGCAAGCTGATACCCCCTGTCGGAGACGTGAAGTGCCTGGCCGATCTCCCTGCCAAGGCCTGTGAGTGTCCGGCCGATCCATCTGCCGAGGCGAGAGTTCCCCGCCGATTCCCCTGCCGACACAGTGGAGTCCCTGGCCGATCCTGCCAGCTGATAACCCACCAATACGTGGTGCCTGGCCGATCTCCAGAAGCCAAGGCCTGGAGTGCCTCGGCCGATCCCCCCTGCCGAGGTGGGGTGCCCAGCCGATTCCTTTATGCTGATGCCCTGCCGCCGAGACGTGGAAGTGCCTGGCCGATCACCATGCCAAGGCCTGGAGTGTTGGCTGATCCCCTGGCGAGGCGTGGGTGCCCAGCCGATTTCCCTGCCGACGCGTGGAGGGCCTGGCCTGCCAGCTGATCACCCGCCACGTAGTGCCTGGCCGATCTCCCCTGCATGGCCTCGGCGTCGGCCGATCCCCTGGCGAGGCAGTGGAGTGCCCAGCCGATTTCCCGCCGACGCGTGGGAGTGCCTGCCGATCCCCAGCCAGCTGATCCTCCAACGAAGTGCCTGGGTCGATCTCCTGCCGAGCCTGAGTGCCCGGCCGATCCACCAGCCTAGGCGAGAAGGTCTGCTGATTCCCCTGCCGAGCGCGTGCCTGGCCGATCCCCTGACAGCTGATAACCCTCCAATGACGTGAGTGCCTGGCCCGATCTCCTGCCAAGGCCTGGAGTGTTGGGTGACTCCCTGGCGAGGCGTGGGTGCCCAGCCGATTTCCCTGCATTTGCTGAAGGGCCTGGCCTATTCCCTGCCAGCTGATAACCCGCCATGCACGTGAAGAGTGCCTGGCCGATCTCCTGCCAGGAGGCCTGGGTGCGGCCGATCCTGAGGGTGGGAGTGCCCAGCCATTCCCACACCTGCAAGAAAAAGCTGATGCCCCTGCCGAGACGTGAAGTGACTGGCCGATCTCCATAGGGCCCCTGGGTGGTGGCCGATCCCCGGAAGGCGTGCCAACCGATTTCCCTGCCGACGCGTGAGGCCTGGCCTATTCCCTGCCAGCTGATAACCCACGCCAATACGTGACGTGCCCTGGCCGATGTTCTGCCAAGCCCTGGGTGCCCGGCCGATCCCCCTGCCGAGGTGGAGTGCCTGGCCGATCCCCAGCCAGCTGATAACCCTCCAATACGTGAAGTGCCTGGTCGATCTCCCTGCAAGGCCTTGGTGTCCAGCCGATCCGTCTGCGGGCGGTTCCGCCGATTCCCCTGCCGGTACGTGAAGTCCCTGGCCGATCCATGACGATAACCCACCAATACGTGAAGTGCCTGGCCGATCCCCAGCCAGCTGATAACCCTCCAATACGTGCGTGCCTGGTCGATCTCCTGCCAAGGCCTTGGTGCCCAGCCGATCCCAGCCCGGCGAGAAGCAGCCGATTCCCCTGCCGACGCGTGGAGTACAGCGACCATGGCTGCAGCTGATAACCCTCCAATACGTGAAGTGCCTGGCCGATCTCCCTGCCAAGGCCTTGGGTGTCCCCCCAAGCCACCTGCCAAGGCTGAGTTCCCCGCCGATTCCCCTGCCCACGTGGGTCCCTGGCCGATCCCATGCCAGCTGATAACCCGCCAATACGTGGGGCTGGCCGATCTCCTGCCAAGGCCTGCGGTGTGACCACGTCCTGCCGAGGTGGGGTGCCCAGCCGATTCACAAGCTGATGCCCTGCCCTTTGAGACGTGAAGTGCCTGTGATCTCAAGCCAAGGCCTGGAGTGAAGCCGATCCCTGGTGGGCGTTAGGTGCCCAGCCACCTGCCGACCGTGGAGGGCGCAGCTATTTGCCAGCTGATAACCCGCCAATGCTAAGCCTGACATTGATACTTACAACCCTCTCCCGCAGGCCTGGAATACCCGGCCGATCCTGGTGGGGTCCCTAGCCACGTTCCTGAAGCTGTGCCTGCCGAGACGTGAAGTGGCCGATCTCCATGCCAAGGCCTGGAGTGTTGGCCGATCCCCCTGGCAAGGCGTGGAGTGCCCAGCCGTTTCCCTGCCGACGCGTGGAGTGCCTGGCCGATCCCCAGCCCGCGGCTAGCCCTCCAATACGTGAAGTGCCTGGTCGATCTCCTGCCAAGGCGCAGGTGCCCGGCCGATCCACCAGCCGAGGCGAAGGGCTCAGATGATTCCCCTGCCGACGCGTGGAGTGCCTGGCCGATCCCTGACAGCTGATAACCCTCCAATACGTGAGTGCCCCAACCTTGTGATCTCCTGGGCCTTGAAGGTGTCCGGCCCTCCATCTGCCCGGCGTGTTCCCCGCCCTGCCGACACGTAGGTCCCTGGCCAATCGCCTGCCAGCTGATAGCCAACGCCAATGCGAAGTGCCTGGCCGATCTCACCAGGGCCTGGAGTGCCCGGCCGATCTTCTGCCGAGGGTGGGGAGTGCCTTTCCTACTGAGCTGATACCCCTGCCGAGACGTGAAGTGCTTGGCCCATCTCGCGCAAGGCCACGAGTGTTGGCACGATCCTGTGGCGAAGCGTGGAGTGCCCTGCCCATTCCCCTGCCGACGCGTGGAGTGCCTGGCTGATCTCTGACAGCGATAACCCTCCAATACGTGAAGTGCCTGGCCGATCTCCTGCCAAGGCCTTGAGTGTCCGGCCGATCCATCTGCCGAGGCGAGGAGTTCCCCGCCGATTCCCTGCCGACACGTGGAGTCCCTGGCCGATCGCCTTCCAGCTGATAACCCGCCAATACGTGAAGTGCCTGGCCGATCTCCCTACCAAGGCCTGGAGTGCCCGGCCGACCCCTCCCCCTGCCGAGGTGGGAGTGCCCTGCCGATTCCCCTGCAAGCTGATACCCCTGCCGAGACGTGAAGTGCCTGGCCGATCTCCCTGCCAAGCCCCTGGGAGTGGTGGCCCATCCCCTGGCGGAGGCGACGAGTGCCCAGCCGATTTCCCTGCTGACGCGTGGAGTGCCTGGCCGATCCCCAGCCAGCTGATAACCCTCCACCACGTGAAGTGCCTGGTCGATCTCCCTGCCAAGGCCTTGAGTGCCTTGCTGATCCACCTGGCCGAGGCGCGAAGTGCTCAGCCGATTCCCCTGCCGCCACGTGGAGTGCCTGGAAGCCGATCCCTCGACAGCTGACAACCCCTCCAATACGTGCAGTGCCTGGCTGATCTCCTGCCAAGGCCTTGAGTGTCCGGCCGATCCATCTGCGCTGTGAGGAGTTCCCCGCCGATTCCCTGCCGACACGTGAGTCCCTGGCCGATCGCCTGCCAGATGATAACCAGCCAATGGCTGAAGTGCCTGGCCGATCTCCCTGCCAAGGCCTGGAGTGCTCGGCCGTCCCCCTGCCGAGGTGGAGTGCCCAGCCGATTCCCCTGCAAGCTGATACCCCTGCCGAGACGTGAAGGGCTTGGCCGATCTCCATGCCGGCCTGGAGGGTGGCCGATCCCCTGGCGAGGCGTGAGTGCCCAGCCGATTCCTGCCGACGCGTGGAGGGCCTGGCCTATTCCCTGCCAGCTGTTCACCCGCCAATACGTGACGTGCCTGGCCGATCTCCCTGCCAAGGCCGACCCCCTGGCGAGGCGTGGAGTGCCCAGCCGATTTCCCTGCCGACGCGTGGAGTGCCTGGCCGATCCTTAGCCAGCTAATAACCCTCCAATACGTGAAGTGCCTGGTCGATCTCCCTGCCAAAGGCCTGGAGTGCCCGGCCGATCCACCAGCCGAGGCGAGGAGTGCTCAGCCGATTCCCCTGCCGACGCGTGGAGTGTCTGGCCGATCCCCTGACAGCTGATAACCCTCCAATACGTGAAGTGCCTGGCCGATCTCCCGCCAAGGCCTTGTGTCCGGCCGATCCATCTGCCGAGGCGAGGAGTTCCCCGCCGATTCCCCTGCCGACACGTGGAGTCCCTGGCCGATCGCCTGCCATCTGATAACCCGCCAATACGTGAAGTGCCTGGCCGATCTCCCTGCCAAGGCCTGGAGTGTCCGGCCGATCCCCTGCCGAGGTGGGAGTGCCCACCGGTTCCCCTGCAAGCTGATACCCCTGCCGAGACGTGAAGAGCCTGGCCGATCTCCATGCCAAGGCCTGGAGTGTCCGGCCGATCCCCTGCCGAGGCGTGGAGTGCCCATCCGATTTCCCTGCCGACGCGTGGGAGGGCCTGGCCTATTCCCTGCCAGCTGATAACCCGCCAATACGTGACGTGCCTGGCCGATCTCACTTCCGAGGCCTGGGTGCACGGCCGATCCTCCTGCCGAGGTGGGAGTGCCTAGCCGATTCCCCTGCAAGCTGATACCCCTGCCGAGACGTGAAGAGCCTGGCCGATCTCCCTGCCAAGGCCTGGAGTGTTGGCTGATCCCCTGGCGAGGCGTGGAGTGCCCAGCCGATTTCCCTGCCGACAGCTATCCCTGACAGCTGATAACCCTCCAATACGTGAAGTGCCTGGCCCATCTCCCTGCCAAGGCCTTGAGTGTCCGGCCGATCCATCTGCCGAGGCGAGGAGTTCCCCGCCGATTCCCCTGCCGACACGTGGAGTCCCTGGCCCGATCGCCTGCCAGCTGATAACCCGCCAATACGTGAAGTGCCTGGCCGATCTCCCTGCCAAGGCCTGGAGTGCTTGGCCGATCCCCCTGCCGAGGTGGGAGTGCCCAGCCGATTCCCCTGCAAGCTGATACCCCTGCCGAGACGTGAAGTGCCTGGCCGATCTCGTGCCAAGGCCTGGGTGTTGGGCGATCCCCTGGCGAGGCGTGGAGAGTGCCCAGCCGATTTCCCTGCCGACGCGTGGAGTGCCTGGCCGATCCCCAGCCAGCTGATAACCTCCAACACGTGAAGTGCCTGGTCGATCTCCCTGCCAAGGCCTTGAGTGCCCGGCCGATCCACCAGCCGAGGCGCGAAGTGCTCAGCCGATTCCCCTGCCGACGCGTGGGAGTGCCTGGCCGATCCCTGACAGCTGATAACCCTCCAATACGTGAAGTGCCTGGCCCGATCTCCATGCCAAGGCCTGGAGTGTTGGCCATCCCCCTGGCGAGGCGTGGAGTGCCCAGCCGATTTCCCTGCCGACGCGTGGAGTGCCTGGCCGATCCCCAGCCAGCTGATAACCCTCCAATACGTGAAGTGCCTGGTCGATCTCCCTGCCAAGGCCTTGAGTGCCCGGCCGATCCACCAGCCGAGGCGAGAAGTGCTCAGCCGATTCCCCTGCCGGCGCGTGGGTGCCTGGCCGATCCCCTGACAGCTGATAACCCTCCAATACGTGAAGTGCCCAGGCCGATCTCCCCGCCAAGGCCTTGAGTGTCCGGCCGATCCATCTGCCAAGGCGAGGAGTTCCCCGCCGATTCCCCTGCTCTGACACGTGGGAGTCCCTGGCCGATCGCCTGCCAGCTGATAACCCGCCAATACGTGAAGTGCCTGGCCGATCTCCCTGCCAAGGCCTGGAGTGCCCGGCCGATCCCCCTGCCGAGGTGGGAGTGCCCAGCCGATTCCCCTGCAAGCTGATACCCCTGCCGAGACGTGAAGTGCCTGGCCGATCTCCATGCCAAGGCCTGGAGTGGTGGCCGATCCCCCTGGCGAGGCGTGGAGGGCCCAGCCGATTTCCCTGCCGACGCGTGGATGGCCTGGCCTATTCCCTGCCAGCTGATAACCCGCCAATACGTGACGTGCCTGGCCGATCCCCTCCCTGCCAAGGCCGATCCCCCTGGCGAGGCGTGGAGTGCCCTGCCGATTTCCCTGCGCGACGCGTGGGAGTGCCTGGCCGATCCTTAGCCAGCTGATAACCCTCCAATACGTGAAGTGCCTGGTCGATCTCCCTGCCAAGGCCTTGGAGTGCCCCGGCCGATTCACCAGCCGAGGCGAGGAGTGCTCAGCCGATTCCCCTGCCGACGCGTGGAGTGTCTGGCCGATCCCTGACAGCTGATAACCCTCCAATACAGTGAAGTGCCTGGCCGATCTCCCTGCAAGGCTCGCAGTGTCCGCCCGATCCATCTGCCGAGGCGAGGAGTTCCCCGCCGATTCCCCTGCCGACACGTGGAGTCCCTGGCCGATCGCCTGCCACCTGATAACCCGCCAATACGTGAAGTGCCTGGCCGATCTCCCTGCCAAGGCCTGGAGTGTCGGCCGATCCCCCTGCCGAGGTGGGAGTGCCCAGCCGATTCCCCTGCAAGCTGATACCCCTGCCGAGACGTGAAGTGCCTGGCCGATCTCCATGCCAAGCGCCTGGAGTGGTGGCCGATCCCCCTGGCGAGGCGTGGAGTGCCCATCCGATTTCCCTGCCGACGCGTGGAGGGGCCTGGCCTATTCCCTGCCAGCTGATAACCCGCCAATACGTGACGTGCCTGGCCGATCTCCTTACCAAGGCCTGGAGTGCACGGCCGATCCTCCTGCCGAGGTGGGAGTGCCTAGCCGATTTCCCTGCAAGCTGATACCCCTGCCGAGACGTGAAGTGCCTCCGGCCGATCTCCCCATGCCAAGGCCTGGAGTGTTGGCTGATCCCCTGGCGAGGCGTGGAGTGCCCCAGCCGATTTCCCTGCCGACCGTGGAGTGCCTGGCCGATCCCCAGCCAGCTGATAACCCTCCAATACGTGGGGGTGCCTGGTGGATCTCCCTGCCCAAGGCCTTGAGTGCCCGGCCGATCCACCAGCCGAGGCGAGAAGTGCTCAGCCGATTCCCCCTGCCATTGTGGCCCGGAGTACCCGCAGCCGATCCCTGACGGCGGATAACCCTCCGGGCCGTGAAGTGCCTGGCCGATCTCCCTGCTAAGGCCTTGGTGTCCGGCCGATCCATCTGCCAAGGCGAGGAGTTCCCCGCCGTTCCCCTGCCGCGACGTGGAGTCCCTGGCCGATCAGCACACCCAGCCCTGATAACCCGCCCAGCTGGCGAAGTGCCTGGCCGATCTCCCTGCCAAGGCCTGGTGCCCGGCCAGATCCCCCTGCCGAGGTGGGAGTGCCCAGCCGATTCCCCTGCGAGCTGATACCCTGCCGAGACGTGAAGTGCCTGGCCGATCTCCATGCCAAGGCCTGGAGTGGTAGCCACAAATCCACCTCAGCGCGAGGCATTAGGAGTCCGCAGCCGATTTCCCTGCCGACGCGTGGAGGGCCTACGGCCTATTCCCTGCCAGCTGATAACCCGCCAATACGTGACGTGCCTGGCCGATCTCCCTGCCAAGGCCGATCCCCTGGCGAGGCGTGGAGTGCCCAGCCGATTTCCCTGCCGACGCGTGGAGTGCCTGGCCGATCCTTAGCCTTTGATAGCCCTCCAATACGTAGAAGTGCCTGGTCGATCTCCCTGCCAGAATTTCCGGAGTGCCCGGCCGATCACACCAGCCGAGGCTGGAGTGCTCAGCCCCTTCCCCTGCCGACGCGTGGAGTGTCTGGCCGATCCCCTGACGGCTGATAACCCTCCAATACGTGAAGTGCCTGGCCGATCTCCTGCCAAGGCCTTGGTGTCCGGCCGATCCATCTGCCGAGGCGAGGAGTTCCCGCCGATTCCCCTGCCGACACGTGGAGTCCCTGGCCGATCGCCTGCCACCGACCTATGGCCCGCCAATACGTGAAGTGCCTGGCCGTCTCCCTGCCAAGGCCTGGAGTGCCCGGCCGATCCCCCCTGCCGAGGTGGGAGTGCCCAGCCGATTCCCCTGCAAGCTGATACCCCTGCCAAGACGTGAAGTGCCTGGCCGATCTCCATGCCAAGACTGGCCTGGAGTGGTGGCCGATCCCCCTGGCAAGGCGTGGAGTGCCCAGCCGATTTCCCTGCCGACCCGTGGGGGCCCTGGCCTATTCCCTGCCAGCTGATAACCCGCCAAACACGTGACGTGCCTGGCCGATCTCACTTCCAAGGCCTGGAGTGCACGGCCGATCCTCCTGCCGAGGTGGGGAGTGCCTAGCCGATTTCCCTGCAAGCTGATACCCCTGCCGAGACGTAGGGGAGTATTACCAGCCGATCTCCATGCCAAGGCCTGGAGTGTTGGCCGATCCCCCTCAGAGGCGTGGAGTGCCCGGCCGATTTCCCTGCCGACGCGCGTGGAGGGCCTGGCCTATTCCCTGCCAGCTGATAACCCGCCAATACGTGACGTGCCTGGCCGATCTCACTTCCAAGGCCTGGAGTGCCCGGCCGATCCTCCTGCCGAGGTGGGAGTGCCTTAGCCGATTTCCCTGCAAAAAAACATATGCCCCCTGCCGAGACGTGAAGTGCCTGGCCGATCTCCATGCCAAGGCCTGGAGTGGTGGCCGATCCCCCTGGCCGAGGCGTGGAGTGCCCAGCCGTTTCCCTGCCGACGCGTGAGGCCTGGCCCTGTTCCTGCCAGCTGATAACCCGCCAACGACTTGACGTGCCTGGCCGATCTCCC
>JAECXV010000157.1:0-14303 GCA_018153235.1 Drosophila malerkotliana malerkotliana
AGGCCTGGGTGTTGGCCGATCCCCGAGGCGTGGAGGTACCCCAGCCAAATTTCCCTGCCGACGCGTGGAGGGCCTGGCCTATTCCCTGCCAGCTGATAACCCGCCAATACACGTGACGTGCCTGGCCGATCTCACTGCCAAGGCCTGGAGTGCCCGGCCGATCCTCCTGCCGAGGTGGAAGTGCCTAGCCGATTTCCCTGCAAGCTGATACCCCCTGCCGAGACGTGAAGATCGGCATGGCCGATCTCCATGCCAAGGCCTTCAGGGGCGGCCGATCCGTCTGCTGAGGCCTGGAGTGCCCAGCCAATTCCCCTACCAACGCGTGGAGTGCTGGCAGTCCCCAGCTTTAACCCTCCAATACGTGAAGTGCCTGGCCGTCTCCCTGCCAAAACCTTGAGTGCCCGGCCGATCCACCTGCCGAGGCGAGGTGCCAGCCAATTCCTGCCGACACGTGAAGTCCCTGGCGAATCGCCTGCCAGTAACCCGCAATACGTGAAGTGCATGGCCGATCTCATGCCAAGGCCTTGATTGCCAGCCGATCCGTCTGCAGCAGGCGAGGAGTGCCCAGCCAATTCCCCTACCAACGCGTGGTGCCTGGCCCGATCCCCAGCCAGCTGATAACCCTCCAATACGTGGAGTGCCTGGCCGATCTCCTGCCAAAACCTTGAGTGCCCGGCCGATCCACCTGCCGGGGCGAGGTGCCCAGCCCTGCCGACACGTGAAGCCCTGATCGCTGCCAGCTGATAACCCGCAATACGTGAAGTGCCTGGCCGATCTCACCAAGGCAGCAAGAGTGTCCGGCCGTCCATCTCTGCCGAGGCGAGGAGTGCAGCCGATTCCCCTGCCGACACGTGAAGTCCCTGGCCGATCGCCTGCCAGCTGATAACCCCCAATACGTGAAGTGCCTGGCCGATCTCCTGCCAAGGCCTTGGTGTCCGGCCGTCCGCCTGCCGAGGCGAGTGAATGCCCGGCCGATTCCCTGCCGACACGTGAAGTCCTGCCCGATCGCCTGCCATCTGTTAACCCGCAATACGTGAAATGTCTGGCCGATCTCCCTGCCAAGGCCTTGAGTGTCGCCGATCCATCTGCCGAGGCGAGGAGTGCCCAGCCACGTTCCCCTGCCGACACGTGAAGTCCCTGGCCGATCGCCTGCCAGCTGATAACCCGCAATACGTGAAGTGCCTGGCCGATCTCACTTCCAAGGCCTGGAGTGCCCGGCCGATCCGCCTGCCGAGGTGGGAGTGCCCGAATTTCCCTGCAACCTTATACCCCTGCCGAGACGCGTAGTGCCTGGCCGATCTCCATGCCACGAGGCCTGGGTGGTGGCCGACCCCCAGGCGAGGCGTGGGTGCCCAGCCGATTTCCCTGCCGACGCGCGTGGAGGGCCCCACTGGCCTGCCCTGCCAGCTGATAACCCGCCAGCCGTGACGTGCCTGGCCGATCTCACTTCCAAGGCCTGGAGTGCCCGGCCGATCCTCCTGCCGAGGTGGGTGCTAGCCGATTCCCTACAAGCTGATACCACTACCGGGACGTGAAGTGCCTGGCCGTCTCCATGCCAAGGCCTTCTGGAGTGTTGGCCGATCTGGCCGAGGCGTGGGTAGCCGATTTCCCTGCCGACGCGTGGAGGCCTGGCCTATTCCTGCCAGCTGATAACCCGCCAATACGTGAAATTCCTGGCCGATCTCCCTGCCAAGGCCTGGAGTGCCCCGGCCGATCCCCTACCGAGGTGGGAGTGCCAGCCGATTCCCCTGCAAGCTGATACCCCTGCCGAGACGTAAAGTGTCTGGCCGATCTCCATGCGAAGGCCTGGGTGTTGGCCGATCCCCTGGCGAGGCGTGGGTGGGCAGCCGTTTCCCTACCGACGCGTGGAGGGCCTGGCCTATCCCTGCCAGCTAACCCGCCAATAAGTGACGTGCCTGGCCGATCTCACTGCCAAGGCCTGGGTGCCCAGCCGATCCTCCTGCCGAGGTGGGAGTGCCTAGCCGATTCCCCTGCAGCTGATACCCCTGCCGGGGACGTGGAGTGCTGGCCGATCTCCATGCCAAGGCCTTGAGTGCCCGGCCGATCCGCCTACCGAAGGCGAAGTGCCCAGCCGATTACCCCCTAACGACGCGTGGAGTGCCTGGCCGATCCCCTGCCAGGACGTGCGTTGCCAACCGATCCATCTGCCGAGGCGAGTGCCCAGCCGATTCCCCTGCCGACACGTGGAGTCCCTGGCCGATGCTACCGCCAGCTGATAACCCGCAATACTTGAAGTGCCTGTGCGATCTCCCTGCCAAGGCCTGGGAGTGCCCGGCCGATCCCCTGCCGAGGTGGGAGTGCCCGGCCGATTCCCCTGCAAGCTGATACCCCTGCCGAGACGTAAAGTGCCTGGCCGATCTCCCCTGCAAGGCCTAGAGTGCTCGGCCGACCCCCTGACGAGGTGGGAGTGCCCAGCCGATTTCCCTGCCGACGCGTGGAGGGCCTGGCCTATCCCCTGCCAGCTAACCCGCCAATAAAAGACGTGCCTGGCCGATCTCGCCAAGGCCTGGAGTGCCCGGCCCGATCCTCCTGCCGAGGTGGGGTGCCTGGCCGGTTCCCCTACAGCTGATACCCCTGCCGGGGCGTGAAGTGCCTGGCCCATCTCCGGCAAGGCAGCCTGGGTGCCCAGCCGATCCGCCTGCCGAGGCGAGAAGTGCCTAGCCGATTACCCCCTAAACGTGCGTCGGATTGCCTGGCCGATCCTGCCAAGGCGTTGAGTGCCCAACCGATTCATCTGCCGAGGGCGAGGTGCCAGCCGGTTCCCCTGCCGACGCGTGGAGTCCCGGCCCATCACCTGCCAGCTGATAACCCGCCAATGCGTGAAGTGCCTGGTCGATCTCCCTGCCAAGGACCTTGAGTGCCCGGCCGATCCACCTGCCGGGCGAGTGCCCCGGCGATTCACCGCAAGCTGATACCCCTGCCGAGACGTCCAAATGCTTTGGCCGATCTCCCTGCCAAGGCCTGGAGTGCTCGGCCGACCTTCTGCCGAGGTGGGAGTGCCCAGCCGATTCCCCTGCAAGCTGATACCCTGCCGAGACGTGAAGTGCCTGGCCGATCTCCCATGTAAAGGCCTGGAGTGTTGGCCGATCCCTGGCGAGGCGTGGGTGCCCAGCCGATTTCCTACCGACGCGTGGAGGGCTGGCCTATTCCCTGCCCAGCTGATTACCCGCCAATCCGTGAAACGCCTTCTGGCCGATCTCCCTGCCAAGGCCCTGGAGTGCCCGGCCGATCCCCCTGCCGGGCGAGTGCCCAGCCGATTCCCTGCAAGCTGATACCCTACCAAGACGTTAAGTGCCTGGCCGATCTCCATGGCAAGGCCTGGAGTATTGGCCGATCCCTGCCAGCTGCCCGCCAATACGTGACGTGCCTGGCCGATCTCACTGCCAAGTCCTGTGCCGGCCGATACCCCCCTGCCGAGGGTGGGGGTGCCCAGCCGATTCCCCTGCAAGCTGATACCCTGCCGAGACGTGAAGTTCCTGGCCGATCTCCATGCCAAGGGGCCTGGAGTGTTGGCCCGATCCCCCTGGCGAGGCGTGGGTGCCCAGCCGATGCCCTTCCGACGCGTGGAGGGCCTGGCCTATCCCCTGCCAGCTGATAACCCGCCAATACGTGACGTGACTGGCCGATCTCCCTGCCAAGGCCCGCGATGCCCGGCCGATACCCCCCTGCCGAGGTGAGTGCAGCCGATTCCCCTGCAAGCTGATACCCCCGCCGAGACGTGAAGTGCCTGGCCGATCTCCATTCAAAGGCCTGGAGTGTTGACCGATCCCCTGGCGAGGCGTGGAGTGCCCAGCCGATTTCCCTGCCGACGCGTGGAGGCTAGCCTATCCCTGCCAGCTGATAACCCGCCAATACGTGAAACGCTGGCCGATCTCCCTGCCAAGGCCTGGGTGCCGGCCGATCCCCTGCCAGGCGAGGAGTGCCCAGCCGTTCCCCTGCAAGCTGATACCCTGCCGAGACGTTGGTGCCTGGCCGATCTCCATGCCAAGGCCTGGAGTGGTGTCCGAACCCCCTGGCGAGGCGTGGAGTGCCCAGCCGATTTCCCTGCCGACGCGTGGGAGGCCTGGCTTCTATTCGCTGCCAGCTGATAACCCGCCAATACGTGAAGTGCCTGGTCGATCTCCCTGCCCAGGCCTTGGGTGCCCAGCCGATCCACCTGCCGGGCGAGGAGTGCCCAGCCGATTCCCCTGCCGACGCGTGGAGTGCTTGCCGATCCCCTGCCAGCTGATAACCCTCAATACGCGTGGAGTGCCTGTGATCTCCCTGCCAAGGCCTTGGTGTCCGGCCGATCATCTGCCGAGGCGAGGAGTGCCCAGCCGATTCCCCTGCCGACACATTGAGTCCCTGGCCGATCGCCTGCCAGCTGATAACCCTCCAATACGTGAAGTGCCTGGCCGATCTCCCTGCCGAGGCCTTGAGTGTCCGGCCGATCCATCTGCCGAGGTGGGAGTGCCTAGCCGATTTCCCTACCGACGTGAGTGCCTGGGCGATCCCCAGCCAGCTGATAACCCTCCAGACGTGAAGTACCTGGTCGATCTCCCTGCCAAGGCCTTGAGTGCCCAGCCGATTCCCTGCCGACACGTGGAGTCCTGGCCGATCGCCTGCCAGCTGATTTCCCGATCTCCCTGCCAAAGCCCTGGAGTGCCCGGACGATCCCCTGCCGAGGTGGGGTGCCTGGCCGTTTCCTGCAAGCTGATACCCTGCCGAGACGTGGAAGTGGCTGGCCGTCTCCATGCCAAGGCCTGGAGTGGTGTCCGATCCCCCTGGCGAGGCCAATACGTGGCGTGCCTGGCCGATCTCCCTG
The DNA here is from genome assembly GCA_018153235.1 of Drosophila malerkotliana malerkotliana. Lineage (NCBI taxonomy): Eukaryota > Metazoa > Arthropoda > Insecta > Diptera > Drosophilidae > Drosophila > Drosophila malerkotliana. Next base: position 4,826 of record JAECXV010000157.1, read on the forward strand.
CCAAGGCCTGGAGTGCCCGGCCGATCCCCTGCCGAGTTGGGTGCCCGGCCGATTCCCTGCAAGCTGATACCCCTGCCGAGACGTGAGTGCCTGGCCGATCTCCATGCCAGGCCTGGAGTGATGGCCGATCCCCCTGGCGAGGCGTGAGTGCCCAGCCGATTTCCCTACCGACGTAGAGGGCCTGGCCTATTCCCTGCCAGCTGATAACCCGCCAATACGTGACGTGCCTGGCCGATCTCACTTCAAGGCCTGGAGTGCCCGGCCGATCCTCCTGCCGAGGTGGGAGTGCCTGGCCGATTTCCTGCAAGCTGATACCCTGCCGAGATGTGAAGTGCCTGGCCGATCTCATGCCAAGGCCTGGGTGGTGTCCGATCCCCTGGCCGGGGCGTGGAGTGCCCAGCCGATTTCCCTGCCGACGCGTGGAGGGCCTGGCCTATTCCTGCTGGCTGATAACCCGCCAATACGTGACGTGCCTGGCCGATCTCCCTGCCAAGGCCTGGGTGGCCGATCCCCTGCCGAGGTGGGAGTGCCTGGCCGATTTCCCTGCAGCTGATACCCTGCCGAGACGTGAAGTGCCTGGCCGATCTCCTGCCGAAGCCCTGGGTGCCCGGACGATCCCCTTGCCGAGGTGGGAGTGCCTGGCCGATTTCCCTGCAAGCTGATACCCCTGCCGAGACGTGAATTGGCTGGCCGATCTCCATGCCAAGGCCTGGAGTGGTGTCCGATCCCCCTGGCGAGGCGTAGGTGCCAGTCGATTTCCCTGCCGACGCGTGGAGGGGCTGACTATTCCTGCCAGCTGATAACCCCGCCAATACGTAACTTGTGCCTGGCCGATCTCACTGCCAAGGCCTGGAGTGCCCCGGCCGATCCTCCTGCCGGTGGGGAGTGCCTGGCGATTTCCCTACCGACGTGGGTGCTGGGCGATCCCCAGCTTACTGATAACCCTCCAATACGTGAAGTGCCTGGTCGATCTCCCTGCCAAGGCCTTGGAGTGCCCAGCCGATTCCCCTGCCGACACGTGGAGTCCTGGCCGATCGCCTGCCAGCTGATTTCCCACAATACGTGAAGTGCTGGCCGATCTCCCTGCCAAGCCCTGGAGTGCGGACGATCCCCCTGCCGAGGTGGGAGTGCCTAGCCGATTTCCTGCAAGCTGATGCCCCTGCCGAGACGTGGGAAGTGCCTGGCCGATCTCCTGCCAAGGCCTGGAGTGGTGTCCGATCCCCTGGCGAGGCCAATACGTGACGTGCCTGGCCGATCTCTGCAAGGCCTGGGTGCCCCGGCCGATCCCCTGCCGGGTGGGAGTGCCCAGCCGATTCCCCTGCAAGCTGTTACCCCTGCCGATACGTATGAAGTGCCTGGCCGATCTCCATGCCAAGGCCTGGAGTGTTGCCCAATCCCCTGGCGAGGGCGTGGAGTGCCCAGCCGATTTCCCTGCCGAGCGTGGAGGGCCTGGCCTATTCCTGCCAGGCGATAACCCGCCAATACGTGACGTGCCTGGCCGATCTCACTTCCAAGGCCTGGAGTGCCCGGCCGATCCTCCTGCCGAGGTGGGAGTGCCTAGCCGATTTCCTGCAAGCTGATACCCTGCCGAGGATGTGAAGTGCCTGGCCGATCTCCATGCCAAGGCCTGGAGTAAGTGTCCGATCCCCCTGAGGCGTGGGTGCCAGCCGATTTCCCTGCCGACGCGTGGAGGGCCTGGCCTATTCCCTGCTAGCTGATAACCCGCCAATACGTGACGTGCTGGCCGATCTCCCTGCAAGGCCTGGGTGCCCGGACGTTCCCCCTTGCCGAGTGGGAGTGCCTAGCCGATTTCCCTGCAAGCTGATACCCCTGCCGAGACGTGAAGTGCCTGGCCGATCTCCCTGCAAGCCCTGGAGTGCGGACGATCCCCTGCCGAGGTGGGAGTGCCCTGGCCGATTTCCTGCAAGCTGATGCCTGCCGAGACGTGAAGTGCCTGGCCGATCTCCATGCCAAGGCCTGGGTGGTGTGCCGATCCCCCTGGCGAGGCGTGGAGTGCTAACCGATTTCCCTGCCGACGCGTGGAGGGCTGGCCTATTCCCTGCCAGCCAATTACCCGCCAATACGTGAAGTGCCTGGCCCGATCTCCCTGCCAAGCCCTGGAGTGCCCGGACGATCCCTTGCCGAGGTGGGAGTGCCTAGCCGATTTCCCTGCAAGCTGATACCCCTGCCGAGACGTGAAGTGCCTGGCCGATCTCCATGCCAGAGCCTGGGTGGTGTCCGATCCCCTGGCGGCGTGGTGCCTAGCCGATTTCCCTGCCGACGTGGAGGGCCTGGCCTATTCCCTGCTAGCTGATAACCCGCCAATACCGTGACGTGCCTGGCCGATCTCCTGCCAGGCCTGGGTGCCCGGCGATCCCCCTGCCGGTGGGAGTGCCTGGCCGATTCCCCTACCGACGCGTGGGTGGATCCCCAGCCAGCTGATAACCCTCAATATGTGAAGTGCCTGGTCGATCTCCCTGCCAAGGCCTTGAGTGCCCGGCCGATCCACCTGCCGAGGCGAGGTGCCCAGCCGATTCCCCTGCCGACACGTGGGTGCCTGGCCGATCCCCTGACAACTGATAACCCTCCAATACGTGAAGTGCCTGGCCGATCTCCCTGCCAAGGCCTTGAGTGTCGCCGATCCATCTGCCGGGCGAGGAGTTTCCCCGCCGATTTCCTGCCGAACGTGGGTCCCTGGCCCGATCGCCGCCAGCGATAACCCACCAATACGTGAGGCCTGGCCACGATCTCCCCTACAAGGCCTGGAGTGCGGCCGATGTCCCCCTGCCGAGGTGGGAGTGCCCAGCCGATTCCCTGCCAGCTGATACCCTGCCGGGACGTGAAGAGCCTGGCCCGATCTCCATGCCAAGGCCTGGGTTGGCCGATCCCCTGGCGAGGCGTGGGTGCCCAGCCGATTTCCCTGCCGACGCGTGGAGGCCCTGGCTATTCCCCGCCGGCTGATAACCCGCCAATACGTGGCGACTCTGTTTGATCTCACTTCCAAGGCCTGGAGTGCCGGCCGATCCTCCTGCCGAGGTGGGAGTGCCTAGCCGCATTCCCCGCAAGCTGATAGCCCTACCGTGACGCCAAGTGCCTGGCCGATCTCCATACCAAGGCCTGGGTGTTGTCCGATCCCCTGGCGAGGCGTGGAGTGCCCAACCGATTTCCCTACCGACGCGTGGAGGGCCTGGCCTATTCCTGCCAGCTGATAACCCGCCAATACGTGACGTGCCTGGCCGATCTCGCTTCCAAGGCCTGAGTGCCAGCCGATCCTCCTGCCGAGGTGGGAGTGCTAGCCCATTTCCCTCCAACTTATGCCCCTGCCGAGACGTGAAGTGCCTGGCCGATCTCCATGCCAAGGCCTGGAGTGTTGGCCGACCCCTGGCAGGCGTGGAGTGCCCAGCCAATTACCCTGCCGACGCGTGGAGTGCCTGGCCGATCCCCAGCCAGCTGATATCCCTCCAGCCGTGAAGTGCCTGGTCGATCTCCCTGCCAAGGCCTTGGGTGTCCCGACGATCCATCTGCCGGGGCGAGGAGTTCCCCGCCGATTCCCCTACCGACACGTCGAATGCCTAGCCGATCGCCTGCCAGCTGATAACCCGCCAATACGTGAAGTGCCCCTGGAATGATCTTCCCTGCCAAGGCCTGGAGTGCCCGGCCGATCCCTGCAGTGGGAGTGCTTCAACCGATTCCCCTACAAGCTGATACCCCCTGCCGAGACGTGGAGTGCCTGGCCGATCTCCATGCTAAGGCCTGGAGTGTTGGCCGAACCCCTGGCGAGGGCGTGGAGTGCCCAGCCGATTTCCCTACCGACGCGTGGAGGGCCTGGCCCTATTCCCTTCCAGCTGATTAACCCGCCAAACCAGTGGCGTGCCTGGCCGATCTCACTTCCAAGGCCTGGGTGCCCGAAGCCGCATCCTCCTGCCGAGGTGGGGTGCACATAGCCCATTCCCTGCAAGCTGATACCACTGCCGAGACGTGCAGTGCCTGGCCAATCTTAATGCCAAGGCCTGGGTGTTGGCCGGTCCCTCTGGCGAGGCGTGGGTGCAGCCGATATCCCAGCCGACGCGTGGAGGGCCTGGCCTATTCCCTGCCAGCTGATAACCCCGCCAATACGTGAAGTGCGTAGCCGATCTGCCTGCCAAGGCCTGGAGTGCCGCCCGATCCCCCTGCCGGGTGGGGTGCCCAGCCGATTCCCCTGCAAGCTGATACCCCCACCGAGACGTCGGTAGCTGGCCGATCTCCATACCCAAGCCTGGGTGGTGATCCCCCTGGCGAAGCGTGGGTGTCCCATCCGATTCCCTGCCAACGCGTGGAGGGCCTGGCCTAGTCCCTGCCCGGCTGATAACCCGCCAATACGTGACGTGCCGTGGCCCGATCTCACCTTCCAAGGCCTGGAGTGCCCGGCCCGTCCTCCTGCCCAGGTGGGAGTGCCTAGCCATTTTCTGACTGATACCCCCTGCCGAGACGTAGAGTGCCTGGCCGATCTCCATGCCAAGGCCTGGAGTGAGCCCGTCCCTGGCGGGCCACCAGCCGATTTATGGCCAAAACGTGGAGGCCTGGCCTATTCCTGCCAGCTGATAACCCGCCAATACGTGACGTGCCTGGCCGATCTCACTTCCAAGGCCTGAGTGCCCTGCCAGTCCCCTGGAGTGCCTAGCCGATTCCCCTGCAAGCTGTCCACCCCCTCAAGGACGCCGATTGCCTGGCCACGATTCCATGCCAAGGCTGGCCGATCCCCCTGAGGCGTGCGTGCCCAGTTTATTCCTACCGACGCGTGACCCTGGCCTATTCACTGCCAGATGCTCCGCCAATACGGCGACGTGCCTGTTGATCTCACTTCCAAGGCCTGAGTCCCGGCCGATCCTCCGAGTGCCGAATTTCACAAACATTTGAGACAGTGGGAAGTGCCTGGCCGATCTCCATGCCGAAGCCTGGAGTGGTGGGACGCTCCCCCTGGCAAGGCGTGGAGTGCCTAGCCGATTTCCCTCCGACGCGTGGAGGCCTGTCTGCCAGCTGACAACCCGCCAATACGTGAAGTGCCTGGCCGATCTCCCTGCCAAAAGGCCTGATCCCGAGGTGGGAGTGCCTAGCTCAATTCACCGGCTGATGCGGACATTGATGCGATCTCCATGCCAAGGCCTGCCTCAGCTGCAAGCTGATACCCCTGCCAAGACGTGAAGTGCCTGGCCGATCACCATGCCAAGGCCTGGGTGCAGCCCGATCTGAGTGCCAGCCGATTTCCCTGCCGACCATGGAGGGCCTGGCCTAACCCTGCCAGCTTGCCCATACGTGAAGTGCCTGGCCGAGTGCCCTGCCAAGGCCTGGGTGCCGGCCGATCCCCTGCCGGGAGTGCTACAAGCCAATTCCCCTACCAGCTGATACCCCTGCCGAGACGTGACGTGCCTGGCCGATCTCTGCCAAGGCCTGGGCTGATCGAGGCGTGGGTGCCAGCCACCGCCAATGGCCTGTCCCTGCCGCAATGCCACCAGCCAAAGTCTCACTTCCAGGCTCAGGTGCCCGGCCGATCCTCCTGCCGAGGTGGGAGTGCCGATTCCCTGCAAGCTGATACCCTGCCGAGACGTGAAGTCCCTGGCCGCGATGGAAACGTGGCCGTTCCCCCTGGCAAGGCGTGGAGTGCCCAGCCGATTTCCAGTGACCGTGGATGGCCTGGTCCCTGCCCATTGATAACCCGCCAATACGTGACGTGCCCAAACGAATCTCGCTCGAAGCCAGGAATTTGCACCAGCTGATCCTCCTGCCGAGGTGGGAGTGCCTAGCCGATTTTCCACATGTTTGATACCTGGCGGACGATGAAGTGCCTGGCCGATCTCCATGATTGGCCTGAGTGTTGGCCCGTCCCCTGGCGAGGCGTGGAGTGCCCAGCCGATTTCCCTGCCGACGTGGAGGGCGCGGCCTATTCCTGCTGGCTCATGCGTGAAGTGCACTGGCAACGATCTCCCCTGCCAAGGCCTGGAGTGCCCGGCCGATCCCCTGCCGAAGTAGGAGTGCCCAGCCGTTTCACCTGCAAGCTGATACACCCAGCAAAGACGTGAAGTGCCCGGCCGATCTCCATGCCAGGGGCTGGAGTGCTGCCCGTCCCTCCTGGCGAGGCGTGGAGTGCCCAGCCGGTTTCATAGCCGAGCTTGGAGGGCCTAGCCTATTCCTACCAGCTGATAACCCGCCAATACACGACGTACCTGGCGCCAGATCTCCCTGCCCAGAGGCCTGGCGTTGCCAATAGATACCCTGCCGAAGGTGGGAGTGCCCAGCCGATTTCCTGCAAGCTAATACCCCTGCCAAGACGCCAAGTGCCTGACCGATCTCCATGCCCACAGGCCTGGGTGTTGGCCGATCCTGGCGAGGCGTAGGGTGCCCAGCCGATTTCCTGCCGAGGCATGGAGGGCCTGGCCTATTCCCTGCCAACTGATAGCCCACCAATCACGTGACGTGCCTGGCCGATCTAACTTCCAGGGCCTGGGTGCCCGCCCGATCCTCCCACCCCGAGGTGGGAGTGCCCTGCCGAGTCCCTGCAAGCTGATGCCCATACCGAGACGTGAAGTGCCTGGCCGATCTCCATGCCAGGGCCACCAATGTTGGCCGATCCCCCTGGCGAGGCGTGGAGTGCCCAGCAGATTTACCTGCCGACGCGTGGAGGGCCTAGCCTATTCCTGCCAGATGATAACCCCGCCAATGCGCGACGTGCCTGGCCGATCTCACTTCTCAAGGTCTGCGAGATCCCGGCTGATCCTCCTGCCGAGGTGGGAGTGCCTAGCCGATTTACCTGCAAGCTGATAGCCCTGCCGAGACGTGAATTACCTGGCCAATCTCCATGCTAAGGCCTGGAGTGTTGATTGATCCCCTTGGCTAGGCGTGGAGGTGCCCAGCCAAATCCCCTGCCGATCGTGGAGGGCCTGGCCTATTCCCTGCCAGCTGAGTAACCCGCCAATACGTGAAATATCTGGGCGATCTCCTGCCAAAGGCCCTGGAGTGCCCGGCCCGAACCTGCCGAGGTGGGAGTGCCCAGCCGGTTCCTCTGCAAGCTGATACCCCCTGCCCAGGGCGTGAATTGCCTGGCCGATCTCCATGCCAAGGCCTGGGTGTTGGCCGATCCCCCTGGCGAGGCGTGAAGTGCCCAGCCGATTTCATAGCCGACCCTTGGAGGGCCTGGCCTATTACCTGTAGCTGATAACCCATATAAATAGCGTGCCTTGCCGATCTCCTGCCAAGGCCTGGGTCGCCAGCCGATCCTCTTGCCGAGGTGGAAGTACCTGGCCGATTCCCCTGCAAACTAATGCCGCCGAGACGTCAACATCAGCGTGGCCGATCTCCATGCCAAGGCCCTGGTTGCCCGGCCGATCCGTCTGCTTTCAGGCGCGGAGTGCCCAGCCGATTCCCTACCAACCGCGTGGGGTGCCTGGCCGATCCCCAACCAGCCTGATAACCCTCCAATGCGTGAGTGCACTGGACGATCTGCCCTGCCAGAGCAAGGTGCCCGGCTGATCCATCTGCCAAGGCGAGGAGTGCCCGACCGATCCCCCTGCAAGCTGATACCCCTGCCGAGACGTGAAGTGTCGCGCCGATCTCCATCCAAGGCCTGGAGTGTTGGCCGTCCCCTGGCGGGCGTGGGTGCCCAGCCGTTTCATAATGACGTGGGAGGGCCTGGCCTGTTACCGGCCAGCTGATAACCGCAACGTGATGCCTGGCCGATCTCCTTCCAAGGCCTGGAGTGCTTGGCCGGTGGTGGGGTGCTGTGATTACCCTGCAAGCTGTGCCCTGCTAGGGCGTGAAGTGCCTGCGTGATCTCGAGCCAAGGCCTGGAGTGTTGGCCGATCCCCAGCGTGCCCAGCCGATTTCATAGCCGACGGTGGAGGGCCTGGCCTAAGCCCGCCAATACGTGACGTGCCTGGCCTGCCAAGGCCTGGAGTTGCCGGCCGATCCCTGCCGAGGTGGAGTCGCCTGATACCCTGCAAGCTACCCTGCCAGAAACTGGCCGATCTCCATGCCAAGGCCTGGAGTGTTGGCCGAGGCGTGGAGTGCCCAGCCGATTTCCCTCACGACGCGTGGGCCCAGCCGATTCCCTGCCAACTGCAAACCCGCCAATACGTAACGTACTGGCCGATCTCCCTTCAAGGCTATGGGTGCCCGAGCCGATTTATCTGCCGAGGTGGGAGTGCCTAGCCGATTCCCCTACAAAGCCGAGACGTAGAGTACCTGGCCGATCTCCATGCCAAGGCCTGGAACCCTGGCCGATCCCCAAGGGTGGAGTGCCCAGCAGATTTCCCTGCCGACGCGTGGAGGGCCTGGCCTATTCCCTGCCCCGACAACCCGCCAATACGTGACGTGCCTGGCCCGATCTCGCTTCAAGATCCTCCTGCCGGGTGCCTTCCTGCAAGCTGTTCCTGGCGGGGCGTGAAGTGCCTGGCCGCCATCAAGGCCTGGAGCGGCCCGTCCCCCTGGCGAGGCGAGTGTTCCTGCAGACGCGTGGGGCCTGCAGCCTATTCCCTGCCAGCTGATAACCCGCCAATGCGTGAAGTGCCTGGCCGGTCTCCCTGCCCCGGCCTGGTGCCTAGTGAATCGGTGCCTGGCCGATTTCCCTGAAGCTGATACCCCTGCCAAGACGGAAGTGCCTGGCCGATCTCCATGCCAAGGCCTGGGTGTTGGCCGATCCCCTGGCGTGGATTGCCCAGCCGTTCCCTGCCGACCATGGAGGGCCTGGCCTGTCCACACCAGCTGATAAGCCGCCAGGCGTGGCGGTACCTCAGCTTCCGATCTACTTCCAAGGCCTGGTGCTGAAGCGATCCTCCTGCCGAGGTGGGAGTCGATAGCCGATTCCCCTGCAAGCTGATACCCTACCGGGACGTGAAGTGCCTGGCCGATCTCCATGCACTTCCATGAGGCCTGGAGTCGCCCGGCCCGATCCCCCTGGCAGAGGCGTGGGTGCCCAGCCAGATCCCCGCGCCGCAGCATGGAGGGCTGGCCTCCCCCAGTAACCCTGTCTGTGCCTGGCCCCGCTCTCACCCGAGGCCTGCCAGATCGCGGCCACGATCCTCCTGCCAAAGGTGGAGTGCCTGGCCGATTCCACTGCAAGCTGATGCCCTGCCGAGACGTGAAGTGCCTGGCCCGATGCTCCCTGCCCAGGGCTGGCGTGGTGGCCCGTCCCCCTGGCCGGGCGACCGGAGTGCTTGGCGGCCTTAAGGCGCGTGAGGGCCTGTGTGGCCTATTCCCTGCCCAGCTGATTAACCTCCAATACGTGAAGTACTTTTTCAGCCCGATCTCTCCCTGCCAAGGCCATCGCGTGCCCGGCCAAATCCCCTGCCTGGGTGGGAGTGCTTAGCCGTTCCCCTGTGTCAGCCCTGCCGTGGGACGTGAAGTGCTGGCCCCGCTCTCCATGCAAGGCCTGGGTGTTAGGCGGAATCCTCCAGCTTTGAGGAGTGGTGTGTGCCAGCCGATTCATAGAGGCCCGTGGAGGGCCTGG